>JAODAH020021638.1:0-10783 GCA_027574865.2 Coproporus ventriculus | reverse complement strand
GCTCCATCTTACAATTCAAATTATGATCAAACAAGAAATCGATTTTAATCAAATTTTTTGCATATACATATTGTAAATAAAATAATTAATATGGAAATTTTTATTTTCGCCTTTCACCAAACATTTTATTGTTGAATTAAAGAAATTAATTATAAATCTTCAACTAAATCACGTAAATTTCTTCGTATAATTTTTCCAGAAGGTGATACAGGAATCCTTTTCACAAAACGAACTCCGCCATGTAATTGCTTTTCTTTACAAACACGTTCTAAAAAAAGAAAATGTTTTAAAATATTTTTTTTATAATAAAAATTGAGTGGAGTTTTCAGTTACCAGCAACATAACCTATAATTTCCTGTTTAGTCACAAGAGAATTTTCTTTTTTAACCACAAAAGCACATGGTAATTCTCCAAAACGTTCATCAGGAATTCCAATAACACCACAATTAGCAACTTCATGGTGAGATATAATGATATCTTCTAATTCTGCAGGTGAGACCTAAAAAAATTCGCAAATTATTTTTAATTTTCATAACTTTCTTTTGTATACTTGAAATCCTTTATATTTAATCATTTCTTTACATCTATCAACAATAAAAAAATATTTTTCTTCGTCATAATAACCAAGATCACCAGTTTTAAAAAATCCTTCCTCATCAAAAGCATTTTTTGTTACATTTTCTTGATTTAAATATTCTTTCATTACAGTATCTGCTTTAATATAAATTTCACCAATCTCATTAGGTCCTAAACTTTTCTTCGTTACTAAATCGATGATTTTAACAGAACATCCAGGTACTAAAATTCCAATTGATCCAATTTTTGATTTATTTTCTCTTGAAGTAATTGCAAAACCAGTTTCAGTCAATCCATATAATTGAATTATTGATATATTCAAACTACAAAATTTAAAAAAAAATATTTTTTTGATTATTTTAGAAATTGATAATTGTGTGCTAAAGCGACTTTGTATTAATTCTTACCTTTTCTGAAAAAATTCTGTAACAATTTTGGGTAGAGGTGCAGTTGCTGAGTAAGCCCTTTTAATACTTTTAAGATTAAATTGTTTAATTTTATCAGAATTTGCTAGAAATATTGCTATGGGTGGAACTAAAAATAATTGGGTGATTCCATATTGTTCAATACAACTCAAAAAAAGATTTGGTTCAAATTTTTTCATAATAACACTTTTCATTCCAAGCATCATGGTAAAAAGAGATAGGTATAAAGAATATGAGTGGTAATTTGGTAAATATGCTATGGTAGCATCATCAAATCCAAAACCGCAACATTCTGGATTGCTAAAAATTAAAATTGAGATATCAGTAGATAAATTAAAAGAGTTTTGGGCCAAAACCCCATAAGAACTTATCTAGAAGTCTAAATTCACTCTTTCCGCCATTTTGGATTTTTCGATGACGTAAAATTCAAGATGGCGGAAAATGTGAATTTAGACCCCTTTCTAAATTCTTATGGGATTTTAGCACAGAACTCTTCTAGCTTATCTACAAATATTAAAAAATAAATAAAATTTATTACCATATGAATTTTAAATATGATTTAATATTAAAATGTGTGATTGCAACGCCTTTTGGGAGTCCTGTAGTTCCAGAAGAATTTATAATAATTGCAATTTGTTCCTTTTCATTTACAATTTCCCATTTAAAAATAGAAACATCAATTTTTTCTTTTAATAAATCATCAAATTTTATACAATCAGAATTAATATTATCAATACAAACAATATTTTTTATAGAATTGTGCATTTTCTTAGATGAAAAACTTATTTCTAAACTTGTTCCTGAACAAAAAATTATTTTTGGATTACTATTTTTAAAATAATGATTCAATTCATCTAAAATTAAAATAAATTATAACAAAAAATCCCATTATAAGTCTTATTTGGATGTTATAATGAATTTATTAACACTTACATATCTTTGAATTATAATTTATGGTATGCAATCTAATTCCTGTGAAGATACATGCTATAAATATAATCCAAAATTTTATATTATTTTCCATAAGAACAGCAATTACGTCATCTTTTTGTAAACCAATTTTATTAAATGAAATTGCTAAACGGATTCCATTTTCTAACATATAAGTGAATGTATAATTTTTAGAATCTTGTAAATCAATCTGGAAAATTAAAAAATAAGAAATATTTTTAATTTGAATGTGAGTTTAAGCGCAAGGAGGACATGTTTATAAATTCACGCATGTGTGTATGCGCCTTTAAATGCTATTTCATATGTGGTTATTGATTAATAATAAATAATTTTACTTACATAAGCGATTTTGTCCCCAAACTCCACTAATTTATCAAATAAAATTTTTGCAAATGACTTTTCGGAAAGATCTGTTACGTACGAATGTACACTACAACTCGTTGTTTCCATTTTCGCACTTTGAAGCAAATTTTTAAATAAATTATTCCTTTTATACAATCTTAAATGATTTTATTGATGTTGTTTTTACAAAAAAATTTTTATAAAATCAAATTCATGTTACGTACGTACGTAAATCAAGGATTAAGTAGTATAGATATAAAAAAAATTGTTAACTAATAGTATTTCCTTTATTTGATTAAAATAAGGTTAAAAAAATTGTATTTTTAATTAAAAAAACAAAAAAAAAATATTGTAGGTTAGACGTATTCATTGATATTACGTAATTCTCTTCGTAAAATTTTTCCAGAAGCCGATAAGGGAATTTGTTTCACAAAACGGACTCCACCATGTAACTGCTTTTGTACACAAACACGTTCTTAAAAATATTCAAATAAATTTTTCTTAAAAACAAATTGATAAGAAATTTATTTACCAGAAACATAATTTATAATTTCTTCTTTAGTAATAACAGAATTTTCTTTCTTGACTACATAAGCACAAGGTAATTCTCCAGCACGTTCATCAGGAATCCCAATTACACCACAATAAATAATTTCTTCATGAGAACTAATTATATCTTCTAATTCTGTAGCTGAAACCTTAAAAAAATAATTAGAAGAAATGTAAAAAAAGAAAAATTATTTTGATACCTGAAATCCTTTATATTTAATTATTTCTTTACATCGATCAACAATAAAAAAATATTTTTCTTCATCATAATAACCAAGATCACCAGTTTTAAAAAATCCTTCCTCATCAAAAGCATTTTTTGTTTCATTTTCTTGATTTAAATATTCTTTCATTACAGTACCAGCTTTAACATAAATTTCACCAATCTCATTAGGCCCTAAACTTTTTTTCGTTTCTAAATCAATTATTTTAACAGAACATCCAGGTGCTAAAATTCCAACAGATCCAATTTTTGACTGATTTTTTCTTGAAGTACATACAAGTCCTGTTTCTGTTAATCCATACAATTGTCCAATTGGCACACCTAAACTAAAAAAATAAATAACAAACAGGTTAACGTTTGATCTAAGTCGAAACACCTGGATTGACTAGGATCGATGGGTTTTTGGAGTCTATAAATCCAAAACTACTATCTTAAGATCTCCTAGAGGTCATGTTTTCTTGAATCTGACATGATAAAGCTTAATTAATCTAAAATTCGGAATCAGTGACCCCAAAAACTCATTCAAGTAAATATTTACTTTTTTTGAAATTTTTCTGCAATTATTTTTGGAAGTGGTGCACCTCCACTAAAAACTCTCTTAATACTTTTCAAATTTAATTTTTGAATTTTATCAGAATTTGCTAGAAATACTGCAGTTGGTGGAACTAAAAACAATTGTGTTACTCCATACTCTTCCATATAACCTAAAAATAAATTTGGATCGAATTTTTTCATAACCAAACTCTTCATTCCTTGAAATAAAGTTGAAAGTGATATAAATAATGAATAAATATGGAAGTTTGGTAAATAAGCTATACCAACATCAACTAATCCAAATCCCCAACAATCAGGATGACTAAAAATTAATAATTGTTTTTAAAATAATTACAAAAAAAATTAAATTAAATTACCATATGAAATTTAAATATGATTTAATATTAAAATGTGTGATTGCAACTCCTTTTGGAAGTCCTGTGGTTCCAGAAGAATTTAAGATTAATGCAATTTGTGTTTCTTCATTTACAGTTTCATAAATAAAATTGGATACATCAACTTCTTCTTTTAATAAATCATCCAATTTTATTTCATCGGTTTCAATATTATCAACACACACAATATTATTTACAGATGTATGTGCTTCTTTAGACCATTTACTTACTTCTAAAGTTGTTTCTGAACAAAATATTATTTTTGGGTTACTATTCTTAAGATAATGATTCATTTCATCTGAAATTAAGAATAATAAATCGAATATTATGTTAAAACTTCCGTAATAAAGATAAATAAAGATTGTTGAAGAAAAAAAATTATTTTTTTATGACAAATAGGTTGGCTGTACTGTATCAAGTTAAGTTTGCCAACCTGTTTGTGTTTAAAAATGAATTTTTTGAAACTTACAAGTTTTTGAATTGTTATTGATAGCATGCATTCCAACTCCTGTAAAGATACATGCTACAAATATAATCCAAAATTTTATATTATTTTCCATAAGAACAGCAATTACATCATCTTTTTGTAAACCAATTTTTTTGAAAGAAATTGCTAAACAAATTCCTTTTTCTAACATATCAGTAAATGTATAATTTTTAGAATCTTGTAAATCAATCTGAAAAATAATTCTAACATTTAAAATTGTTGACTTATAATCTCAATTGTTATGTTTTTATTATATTACGCTATTTTTTAAAAAGAAAATAAAAAGGCGCCATTTTTTAAATTTTAAAAAAATCACCCGCTTATTACAATGCAATTCAAAATGTGTTTGTGTTGATAAAAATGCATTAAAGAATTTACATCCAATTTATTTTGTCTGAAAATAGAGAACGATTTACTTACATAAGCTACATTATCTCCAAATTCTATCAATTTATCAAATAAAATTTTTGCAAATGGTTTCTTAAGAAATTCTGCTTCGTAAGGGACACTATGCACATATTTCGATGCTTCCATTTTCTCACTTTCAATAAATAAGTAATCTCATTACGAATTCCTTTTATATAGAAATTCTCAGACGAGGTACGTAAATACCTGTTTTCATCAAAATAAATTTCATAATCAAATATGTATTACAAAAAAATAAAATAAAATAAAAATCATTAAAATTCTGTGAGATAATTATTCAATCTTTAAAAAAATTGATTCATAAATTAATCTTTTATTTCAAATTTAGAAATTTATATCAAAAACTTTTTTTTTTTCTTAACTAAATTATTAATTTATTTTTATTTTAAATAAGAAGAATCGAGGTCAAAAAATATTTATAGGGAAAGAACAAGTCTTAACAATAAACTTGTTTTCTTCTTAGTTAAATTCTGGTTTAAAAAATTGTATTCATAACGAAAGTTTTGCTCATTTTATTCTCATAAATCATTTCAGTTATTAAAATTTTACTTTTAAAAATGGCTTAATTTTTTTTAAATGAATTAAAGTAGCCCTTAAAAACATTTTAAAAAATTGACATAAATATTGCACTTGTAATATACAAAAAATACTTGAAATGTAACTCGAAACGTAAAAAGAAATTCAAAAAGAAGTTTGAGGAAATATTTTTAAAAGCCCCGCCAGTTGTATAGACAGATGTTCATTCCTGGGAACACCGGACTAAAAGGGGGCCACGCGCAAGTCTAGCAACAACGACAATCGCCCTTTAGTTATGAAGTGTACGCGAGGCGGTACCCCACAGTTCACAAAATTAATAAAACACAAAATAATTTAAAAAAATACAAGAACACAAAGGCATTTTAGTGTTTGGGGGATTGAATTGTAACAATTAAAGAAAGTAAATATGACCCAGGGTGAAGATTGGAGAACTTACGCGACCATATGCAGATTGTGCATGCAAAGAGATGGATTCATGCTTGGAATTTTTAATAATATACAAGGAAAGGATAAAAGCATCTACAAGAAAATTATGGATTGTACTGCCTTAGAGGTAAATTTCACTTTACTTCCCTTCACTTACATAAGAATTCTTTTTAAATTTTCTAAACAAAATTTACAAAATATAATAAAACCTCCCCCAAAAAAACATCTTAAAATCCTTTTTATTTCATAAATTTTAATTAAAGATTAAAATTTAAATGAATTAGGATCATGACATGAATTTTGAGGTTAAATGTAGTAACCATTAAAAAATATTTTAAATACAATTTTTTTAATGGTTTTATTAATATTTTTGTGGATTTATCCATACAAAACATAAATTTAATGATGAAATTGCGTTCTAATTAAATTAATTATATAAATTATTGAATTTTCGGGAAGTTAATTTTTATTTGATATGTTGGTAACAAGTGGAGAAATTATGTTGGCCAGCCTGATTTTTTTTAGGTTAAATTTAAAAAATTCATTTTGAATATTGTAGGAGTATATTTCTTCTTTTTACACTTAAAATTAATTGATTTTACTCTACGAATAGTTTTCATTAAAATTTTATTAAATCGAGAACTGCAATGATTATTTCCGTTAATGTTTTCATTCCGGGGATGACACTAATTATACCAATTTGTTTTCACGGTTCATATTTTTTCAGATTTCCCAAGGAGATGGATTACCAAACTCAATATGTCACCGATGTTTATACAAGATTGAATTTTGCTTAGAATTCCGACAACAATGTTTTGTATCCGACGCAACTTTAAGGCAAATAAATGGTTTAACGAAACAAATGCAAAATCCACCAAATTTACCGCAATTTACACCTATACAACCATCGAGTGATAATGATGTTGTAATGGTTGTTGACCCAAACACTCTCGATTACGATTCGGAATATGAATCGGAAGCTAACGGAACTGAACATCATAGTGATAATGAAAGTAATGATTTATGCGAATTTCGGAATGTTTTTATGTGCAAGTTCTGTGATAGAGCATTTACCGAGAAGACTGATTGTAGTAATCACGAAACGAATAGTCATAATAATACTGTACCTTACACTTGCAGTTTATGCGAGATGAAATTTGCGGATAGAATACAGTATTCGGCGCATTTAAAAAGTGTGCACCAAAATGATAAGCCCTATAATTGTCCAGAATGTGATCGAACTTTTGCACGAAGATCCGATTTAAGAAAACACACAATCGTACATACAGGAATAAAACCATTTACTTGCCACATTTGTTTTAAATCGTTTTCAAGGAATACAAACCTTTCGAAACATATACGTATACATAACGGGCAGAAACCTTTTGTTTGTCCGACGTGCCCGAAAACGTTTATCTCAAAAATCGAATTAACCCGACACGCAGTTACGCATAGTGGAGTTAAACCGTTTAAATGTACTTACTGTCATTTAAGTTTCGGTAGGAAAGATAAATTATCACGACACCAAAAAAAACATTTTCCACAAAAAGAAAATTCTGAAGATAAAACGCAAGAATTGAAACAGATGAGGGAGAATATCGCATCGGAATACGGATACATCAATCAGGATAGCAATGAAAATCATATTGAAACGACCAAAGAAGAAATTAAAGATGAATGGCCCAGTACGGAAAATATGATTATAAATATAGATCCTTTTAATTCGAACGAACAAGTTGAACAAATTGATACGGAGCCGGATATGCCGTTGCCATCCGATCAAATAGAAACGGAAAATAAACAATTGGAGAATTTTCCGCAAATTCCTGAACATATCACCGGGGATAGTTTCTCGAATAATCAAGAAATCGATAACGGTAAATAATATTAGTAACAGTATTTTTGTTTTTGTTCGTTTTTTGTTTTTCAATTTTTCTTATTTACGTTAATTATGACAGGTTTAAAAAAAGTATTTAAAGGTTAAGATTTTTCATTCTAACCTCAAAATTTTACAGATACAAAATTTTTGTATTTATTTTTTATGTTTACGAATATCTTCAAATTAATGCCAATTGTATTTTTGCATAATTTGTGTTTGATTTGCATGTGAAATTGTGGAAATGACCCACCCGAATTATTAAAATACATGAATTTGATTTAAATTAATTTTTTTTTGCATGTTTGCACAACCGATCCAATTATGAAATCTCCCAATACATTAAAGTTTATCTTTAATTTTAAGGTGTTCCTGAACCTTCGGAAAAAGTAAAGAGATTCCCTTGTCAAATGTGTAATAAAAAGTTTCCTACTTTTGAAGCGTTACATGTGCATATGGGGATACATACAGGTGATCGCCCTTTTAGTTGTACCGTATGCACAAAAGGGTTTTTGAGAAAACGCGAATTAGATAGGCATATGGCAACGCATACAGGCATGAAACCGTTTAAATGTACATGTTGTGAGAAACGGTTCGGCCGGAAAGATAAATTAGTGAGGCACATGAAAATACATGATGTAAACAAGGAGCATATTTGTTTTATTTGCGGTGCTTCATTTAATAGGAAAGATGGACTTTCACATCATATGAAAACGCATACTAAAGATGATACTGATTTGTTATATAATATGCAGGTTAGTTTGTAAAGAATGAAAAAAAAAACACAAATTGTTATTATGAAATTTATTTATAAGTAATTGTTTCAATTAACTTGTGGTTTTTACTACATTGTTTTTAATTTATTTATTTTTAATTTAATTTGTAATATATTTATTTATATTCTTCATTTTAAACCGCAGTTCCTTGATAACCACTAGAAATCTTTATTTAATTTTATTCTATAAATCAAATAAAATAATTTTTTTGTTGTTTATGATTTTAATATGGACCATATCTAACAAGTTATCTGGAGATTTAATTATTAAAATCGGTTAAGATATTAAACAAATTTTAATAACAAACTTAAATTTATTCAACTGCCTTTACGTATATTTATTTAATAATTGCTACGTGTTCAAATGAAAGAAAATTGAGAGTGAATAGAAATTTTCCTGCATTCTTGTGTCTTCACAATGCAATGGATGTGAAGAAAATTAAAAGAATTTGCGGCTGTAATTGTCCTACGAATTTTAATTTTCGTTGTACAATTTTTCTACTCTTTATATTTGTGATTCTATAAAATTGGGGTTTTTCGTGGCTAATTCCATGAGAAAATGTTTAGGTTAACCTTTCAAGTTCGGATTTCATTCTTTCTTGCTGATTCGGGCTGTAAAAAAATTGAATTTCTGTAATTTATCGCACAAAAAAATTAAAACATGAATTTTTTTAAAGCAAATTAATTTTTTTAACCTGTTAAGGGTGGAAATGATCGATATATGAGCAACTGTAGAGAACAACATAATATTTGACCCATTTTTAAATTTAATATCTGGATACTATTGACTGTTTTAAATTTTCTCAGTTATATGTTTGGTTGCCTATCTCCAATTGTTAAAATTAAATTTAATATCAATAATTTAATTTAATTTGTGATTTATTAATTATTCATAACAAAAAAGAATTATTTAGGTAAATTTGAATGGAATTTTTAAAACAATCATTGCTGTATGTATGAAAATGAAAATCAAAGGAAATAAACAGGTACTTGATTATAGTTCAATGTCATACCATTCATAAATTTACATTCAATTCAAATTATTTTCTTTAATTTAATTTGTTATTGCGATTTTATTTTTAGTTGATTTCATCTAGAACAAAAAAACGAAGTTCCAACATTTCTTGAATTTTCCATGAAGTGATTAATCGTATTTTAAAATTTTTTCGCTAATTTCCCCGAATTAACATATTTAATTTATTATTTATTTTTAATTTCCCTACGGGAATTGTATGAATGAACTTGGGCCTATTCTCAACGTAATAAGTAGGAATGGAACAGTGCGTCTCTGATAGAATCTCTATTCTCGATCGTAGCATCTCGGGTATTTCCATAACACCAGTAACCAATGAGATTTCAATCAGATGTACTCTCAAAATTTTTTTGTACATATTCCCGTCAGTAGTGTCACGAAAAACTCAGTTGAAATGTCTAAACCACGTGGAAAGGTTATAAAATAGAGTTAAACAGAATTTCAATGTGATTTCTCAAATTAACTCATCTAATTTTCTTTATTTTTTATTCCTTTTGGATATTTTTTTCTCATACAGGTGAGTTTAAATATTTTTTTTATTATTAAATTATATTTAAAAATGTTTGCAATTTTTTTTTATTTAATAGAAAAAGTAAATCGATTTGAATTAAAAGTTAAATGCTTGCATTGCGCCTAAAATTTGCTTAACTTTTTTTTTGGGGGTGAAATTGAATGATTAATTCATCTTGTGTGTTATTTATTAAATAATAATAATAATAATGTTCATCTGTGGGTTGAATTTTGTAAAATAAATTTAAAAAAATCTGAAAAGTATCAAAAACATGTTTATCTTGCATTTTTTTTTTTAATTTACTTATCAAATTATTCCATTTGATGTTGCTAACTTTCAATTTCATCACTGATCTTATTAAATTTGCACTTTGGTACTAAGTGGTGTGATCTGGTCGCTTTTATTTTAATCCGAAAATTTGTATTTAAATTTCAGAAGTGAGATGTAAGAATGGTAAATTGTACGCGATAGAAAGAGGTCGATTAAATAATAAACAAAAAATTAAATAATTGTAATAAAAAAAAATATATCACACCTGTGAATAATTTCGTTTAATATCATGGCCTACACGATTTTTGTTTGGTAAAAAAATAAAAATCATGGCTTACTAGAATTTTTATCTGATTTATTTGGTAAAAAAATAGAAATCATGGCTTACTAGAATTTTTATCTGATTTATTTGATAAAAAAGTAAAAATCATGGCTTACTACAATTTT
>JAODAH020021571.1:0-21297 GCA_027574865.2 Coproporus ventriculus | reverse complement strand
TTTACAGAAAATTCAACTATATGAGTAGACTTAGAAGTAAAACATTATTCTAAATTCAAAATTTCAAAACGGCATTATGTACTTATGGGTTCAATAGATTTTTCCCGCATTTAAAAATATCATAATCGTGGATCTGGATGGTTTCATTATTGTTGTAAACAAACAGTTTTGCTTAAAATTTTATGTGGGATATTCGTTTTAATGATACTTAACTAAAAAAAAAAAAAAATTCCAACGCTATATGTAGCTCGGGGCACTAATTAATAGAAAATGGGAAAACATGCCTTTGCGTAAACCAGCCCCCTTCTCCCCTAACTGGTTTAGTTTTTCTTGTATACAGAAAAATTGATTTTGTTTTTCTTCCTAAAAATTACAACAAACAAACCCACGGAGTTTAAATTGAAATTTCAAAATTCGTTGCGAGAATTAAAAAATGGGTTTCTAGTTTTACTAAAATCCATGCTGTAGTTTATGAAAAAATCGAAACATTTTGTCTGCCATTAGAAGTCATGTAGATTATTTCTCTTGATAACGACTCCCTTAAATTTGTAATTGAGCAAGGGCCGGAGGGGAGGTATTTCAAAATCTAAAATAATTAAAAAGATTATAAATAAGTTTTTTTTTTGTTAGGTATGTTAAAATGTACTAATAGAATTTTCTCTTAAATAGGGGAAGTAATTGTTAGGGTGGCAAACCACGGAGGGTTTAACTCTGTAATTAGTATAGAGAATGTGCTCACATGTGTTTCCATAAAACAGTAGAAAATGTTGCAGCATGGATGGGTTTATGATGACGATTTTCCTTTCGAGGGCAATTGGAATTCGTTTTTGTTTCAACTTTTTTTTTTCTTCTCTATTGTGTTATGTATAGTGGATTTTAAGCTGATCGTTTTGCCGACCGGTTTTTCTTCGTACGTTGCAGGATATACCTCTTGCTCCATATGAGGGCTTATAAGAAGGGGGCGACAAACCCCTCAATAATTACACTGAAATTCCTACTAATAAATTATGTACTAGAGAGACGGGAGGGGCCGTAAACCCTTCATTATGACAGAAATTTTCTATTGTTTCTTTGGTTGATGATGCAATACAAATCGATTAAAAATTTAATTGTTCTCCGAAAAGCTTTTCTAATTTGATTATTTTGATTTGGTTATGGATAAAAAAAAAACAGGAGCAATTCAAGTAATAATCTTTTTTAATGCTCTACAAAATATGCAATAAAAATCCCAAAATACAAAAGTAAAACTAGATATTAAAGACTTTTTATACTTTAGAAGGATAAAAATTATTGTGGCTAAAATAATTAATATATTAACAAGAATTTTTTATTAAGGACGATATTTATATGTTTCAAGTAGGAATAAATGCAAAACCTCAACAATTTATTGTTTTTATAATATTGCAAAATTTCCACAAATTTCATAAATCGTGGATTATTTTTACAAAAATATAATTTTTATTAAAATATACAGGAAAAAATAAAACTCAATGAAAAGCACTTGTTTAGGAAAGTGACATTCCGAGACACCAGGAGTGTACCTACCATTAAAAGCGTTTCTAGGCGGCGAGTACAAAAAGTTGTTTGTTATGTGCTTGCTGTTAATTTATTTTTTACAAAAAGTTGTACAAGACTCACAAAAGCTAGTTTAATGAAATATTTTAAAACCGATTATTTTAATATATGGCATTTTACACGAGCATTGGTGAATCGGAACATTATGACATAAAGTACGGTAATGGGCTCAACTGCAAATCTTCAGAATTAATTTAATATAATCTTATAGAAGATCAGGACTTTTTTTTTATAAAATTATCAAAGAAAGTAAGGATGGAAATTTAAATATTTGTTATCAAATTTTTATTTATATATTCGAAATCAGATGCGCAAGAAAAATAAATTTTAAATTGTGGAGAATTGACTTGTAAATATTGAAAATGATCAAAATTTTAAATGTAACGTTGATAGTTTGAAAATGAAAGTCAAGACGATCACCAGTGAATGAAATGCAAAAGAGCTCTAGGTTGCTAATAACACTGGTCGCCATGAAAATCGGCTCTGACAAAATTTCTGCTGATTCTTATGTAAAATGACCTCATGAATCCGAATATGACCACCGTTTTCCTACATCACCCACCGTTTCCGGGGTTGGCTCCCCCATCTTGTTGTCAACAGTTTTCAATATTTGGTAGGAGGAAAGGGGATAATATCAACCTTTTCAATACTTATGAGGGGCTAGAGAGGTGAAAAGTTATAAAACATGAATATTTGTAGTATTTTTGTAGATTAGGAAGTGAATTACTCCCTTAAATTGTAAAAAATCATTGAAATTTGATTTATTTTTCAGAATTTTTCGAGCAATTGTTTCATTTATTTTCTATAGCAGTAAAGTGATATTTCTGACCCCGACAAGAAGTTTGCCCCAGCTTCACCTGGACAGTTCATCCCTTGTCTATATAAAAGTAGCACTTTCCGGGAAAATTTTATGTTTTCGGTGGTCTCGAAATAATTTTTTTGCAGCTCGATATTATGATACGATTAGTTTCTTTGTAATATGCTTTTATTTTTTTCCCGCTTTTTTTCTGACAATGAAACCTAGCAACAATAAACCCCAACAACAACAAGCGTCAAACTGAAAGATTTTGTCAATTAATAAATTGCGATTTTTTAGTTTTATCGCTAAGAATAACAAATATTTTTTGCAGATTCAACGGTATTGTAATAGCGGTTTTAATTATTTTCGAATTTGATAATTAATGGAAATAAAGGCGACTTAATAAATGGTATTCGCATTTTATTAATGACTGTATAGTTCCTATGCATATCGTTACAATTACAAAAAAAAAACACGACTACAATTTTTTATACTTCGTTTATTTACATTAGCAAAAATTATACAATGCAAACTATTAATACAATAAATATTACTTACACTTATTAGTCCTCAAGGTGCACATACATTCACTAACTAAACTTCACGTAACAGAACTGATAATTATTTTTCTGAAATCTTTCCGGTAACCTCGTTGCTATGATACCACGGCCAACTTTTTATGTGTGTGACATACTATATTCCATAACCGCTACAACTGTTTAAATAACGCAAACATATTTCAAAAGTGTTGAATAGTGGAGCTAATATTTAATAATCGTAGATAAAATAATGTATGAGACTCGTGTATGAAAGGCTTTTATGCACTCGTTGCGTTTAAAGCACTCGCCTTCGGTTCGTGCTTTAAACTTCGCAACTCTTGCACTAGTATCATAAAATACTATTATGAACTTTGAAAATTTTATTGTTATTAATGTGACAGAAATAAATTATATGCGCACTGGATTTAATATATTTTTTCTAGTTTGCAATTGTAACATACTCATTAAGAAATCCAATTAAATTTTGCACCTGTTTTAATATTTTCTAGGAATAATATTATTTCAAACTAATAATGTTGCATTATTTTACCGAATAAAACTCTTCGACATAGACGACCAACTATACAAAAAAGGCATTTCCATATTACTAATATTACCAATACAAAATGCAAATTTTCAAATTACTTTGAGTCAATTAAAAATATCTAATAAGCATATATAAAAGAGTTGTATATAAAGTAAACTATTTAACTCATGCATAATGTAAATAATAGAATATTTCACTTTAAATAAATTTTATTGTTTTATTATACAGTTTGTCACTAAACGTTTTTCGTCTTTCACCGTCTTCAGGTGACTGGTTGGTGGTGGATTGGAGTCGTTTTATATATCCTCTTTAGCAGTACGAATATGAGATCTGCCTAACCACTCAGATGATTGCAGCACTCGTGGTACAAACTCATCTTCATGTGTAATGATAATCATTATCCGCTTGTTGAATAATATACTATTTATTCTATTGTTTCCGTGTTTTATGTACTCCCATTATTATTAGATTCTACACATAGACCTTATCATGTTTAAAACTAGATACAACCTAGCATATTTTTAAAACTTTAACGCCCGTAATATTTATGTCCCGCTGAAGTACGAAAATCATTCATCTTTTTTTGTCTCACATTTCAAATTATTCAATTCATATTTGTAACACCGGTCACTAGTGCATTGGATGTCATTAAGAAGCAAATAGCACAAATTTTCGCAGGAATTTTAATCACCATACGCGAAAGATTCAATTTTCTTGAAATAAAAAATATCTTGGTTGAGTACATGTCCAAACCTTCGTAAAAAGTGTAACTATATTAATGAAAACTAAATTATTCATGAGAACCAACACCTCAATTTCACGCACGCCTAATCATATCTAAAAGAAAAAAGGGAACTGTGTAATATACAGGGTGATTGTTGAAACATGGCTGCTCTTTTTAATAAAAAAAAAGTGTTGTATTCAAGCTTCTACCCTATACAATATAAAGATACTCGTTAAAAAACATGTTAATAAAATTTATTGGGATGCAATGAACAATATTATAAACTAACAATGAAAAGATAGATTTTAACTAACATAACACACATCTGAAAGAGTCCAAGGTTTACTTTTATAATTGTTTATATGAACATTGAGATCAACTCTCGCAATAATTGTTGCAAGTTTATAGCTCGTGTATTTGTGCCTTTAATTTTACTTTGGAAATCTTGCGAAAAATATTTTGCGTGTTTTTCTTACGAAAAAATCAGATATGAAAAACTATTGCATCTGCAATTTTTATGAAGAAATCCTGATTTGAACAAAATAAAAAATTGTGATGTTGAGTCCTTGCGGGGGCAGTTTTGTATGACTGCGCCACGTGTGCCGCTGCTTTGAATAGGTTCTTGGGGTTTATTGAGTTCCAAAGAAGAAATTAATTATGAACATTACAATTAGAATTTATTCTCCTTTTACACAGTATATTGTTAGTACAAGTAAAATTCTTGAAATTTATATTTCATGTAAAACTCTGAAAGGCGTTTATGAAGAATCATAAGGGTTCATTCAAAATTACAGTGAACCTATTTGAAATCATACTTCAACCAAACTAAATAAAACTGTTATCCATTTCTGTAATTTATCACTGATCACAATCAGTTTCAAAAGTTGTATCATTTGAAATATGAAAGATGTAAATTATGTAATCAATAATAAATATAATCCATCATAGAGATTAACAATCTATTTGTTTGCCATAAAAATAAATTTTCAAAATTATCACCACCTACCATAATCTAAATTAAACATTCCACCCAACCCGTGTTTTTTAATTTACTTTATCCCGATCTCATCTTATAGTCTCGTTAATTTGTTTATTCTATTTCTCTTGTTTGATTTAAAAAAACCGGCCCTCTGCATGAGTAAACATGGTGCGCTCGTACTCCCCCACACTCTTTATCGGATTTTGGTTTGTTTGCGCGCCTGCAACTTTTCCATATCATTTCGCCGGGATGGAACATAGTCATGGCCATTCCAGTTGAGATGGCTGCTGGTTCCGCAGAGAAACGGATAAACACGTTTTGTGCAAATAAATGTAATGGACGAGACGTAAACCGCGCCTGATTAATTTTCACCCATTTTTTTTTTATTACAACTTTGTGTTGTAACATACTTACTAACTTTATTTTTCTATTCGCAGACGTTCACGCCAGTCACCCAGGCCCAGCTCATAAAAACTCAAAAAATTGTTGCAAGTAAGTACAAATTTGCATAAAAAATGAATAGAGATGTTATTAAAATCCATGAATTAACAACACTTTATGTACATGAAAATTGATGTTCTTTAAATTCTATGCCAAAAATGAATATTGTTTCCATTGATTTTTTATGAAGCTCAAAGTATTATTTTAATGTACACACATACATTCGTATAACCATTTTTATTTATTTATAAATTATTTATTTAAGCATTATAAAATTTAACGAATAATTTAAATCCTTTTTACAATATTGGGGATTTAATTTATTTAATAATTGTAACTACACCAAAATTAATTGTTGTTTTTTTTTATTATTGAAAACGATTATGTTTGAAAGAGCAACAAGTATACTAGTTTTTTATATACCATGGCACTAAAATGGCATTTTTTATTACGAGTATGGAGTTTATTCTCCGAGGCGAAGGCAGGGGAGAATAACCATGCGAGTAATAAAAAATCATTTTAGTGCCGAGGCATATATTATACACATTGAATAAACATTGTGCACTTGTCCCCCTTCTTCAAACACAAAAATCTAACAAACCACATTTGTTTCTTTAATGTTTTTACATATTGCAGTTATGCAACTAACTATATACATAAGATTCCGTAAAATCGCAATTTACGGACTCATTTGGGTTATTTTACGGACTCTTCCAAAAAAGTATTTTTTATACATGAAATTTATATAACCCGATTAAAAAATAATACAGAGGAGTCACGTTCGATTTGTGCTTCTTTTTTATCGAGATCTTTTTACGTGATTGTGTTTCATTCATTTCAGTTAAGTTTTCATAAACACGATTCATTTTAGTTGTCAATTTTATTTATTTTCTTCTTTATTAAAGCGTCGTTTTCGTCTGTGTGTCACGCGACAAAGGTAACACTGTTTCGTTCCCATTGAATTTGAAAATCGGCGATACATATCGCGCTAAATCGGATTCGGGGATTCCCAAAAATCATCAGATTTGAAATTCAACGAAGGGATTGAAACTCTAAATCGCACCCGAACAACGTCGAATACGTAATTTTCACTAAATACTAATATTACCTACACACAACGTTTGTTGGTTAACGGCGTTTTAATCGTCTAAATTAAAATTCATTTTCTCGTGCCTCTGTTTGGGGCTAGAACCCAAGACCCTAAGCATAATAAAGTAATATTGCTACTCCCTACTCCACGAGGTTGTTACCTCATCTTTATTTAAATGGACTAGAAACTAAATGAAAAGAATCCATGAGTTTGTTGAAATGTTTCTGTGTTTCATGCACAATTTTACGTTGCGTCATTGCATATTTCAAAAATCGCTACTAACACACACGTAAACATGTTAAAAAAAAGAAATAAATAGACAATTCATAAATTTAATTTTTTTTTTTTAATTACATTTTTACTTTCCGCACATTACTGTGTAAGGAAAGTATTGTAATCGTGATAAAAATCAACTTCTAGTTTCTGATTGATTTTAATCATCTTAGTTTACGAAAACATTCATTCTTTAAATGATATCTAATTAAAGATCAGCTAATTTACATTATTACCAAACAAATATTTTACAATTTAATAATGCAAAGTGTGTCAAAAGTCGAGTGGAGCCCACTCCAGATTTTTTATGTGAGTTACTTGATATGTAAAAACAAAAACAATTGATTACTGTAATTACCAAATACTCTTGTCAAAGTTTTGAATTACTTCACTATCTTTGTATAAAGATTTTACTTTAAACCATAATTAATTAAAGCCTGGTAGGTCATAATTATTATTTAAAATATAATTCAGAGTTTATAGAAATAATTAATTTATATTGAAAAATAAGGATCAATAAAACTAAAAACGATACCATACTGCGATTTTAATTTAGGTACAGCTGGTGCATAGATGCATTTTGCTTATTGGCATAGCCAGTAAAAATGTTTGTATTTTATATCACTTACCAATTTTTGTTTTTCAGAAGCACCAGGTGGTACAATGGCACAAACCTTACAGAAAACATCTGATGGACAAATTATAAAGAAAACAATACGCTTAAATCCCCAACAATTAGTAAGTTTCCATATAAAATGAATGCAAAATTCAATCAATCACTGCTTATTTTTAGCAAAATTTAAAATTCATAAACACAACGCAAAAAATCCAGTTACAATCACCTCAAAGTTTAATAAAACCTCCCATAGCTGGAACAAATACAAAAACCTTCCACATTTCCCCGCCAATTTTGGACCATAGTGGTGCAAGAAAACGGCATGAAAGTGCCGATTTAGAATTCACACCAGATTCGTAAGTCAATTCATAAAAAGCAAAAATACAAAACCAATATTCTTATGCAGTCAATTTTTCAGAAAACGGAGAAAAACTTCGGAGAAAGTGGGTAAGGGTTTAAGGCACTTTTCAATGAAAGTGTGTGAAAAAGTGAGAAAAAAGGGCACCACATCGTACAATGAAGTCGCCGATGAATTAGTCGCCGAATTCACAAATTCAGCTATGAATAATTCACTAGCTGAACAATATGACCAAAAAAATATCCGGAGAAGGGTATATGATGCTTTAAACGTACTAATGGCCATGAATATTATTACGAAAGAACGAAAGGAGATTCGTTGGATTGGTCTTCCTTCGAATTCAGTACAAGAATGTATACAATTAGAGAAGGAGAAACAAAAGAAGATAAAGAATATATTAGAGAAACGTAAGAATCTTCAGGAGCTGATCATGAATCAAATTTCGTTTAAGAATTTAGCACAGAGAAATCGGGAAAATGAGGCACTCCATGGACGGCCCGCTTCGAAATCTCATATTCAATTGCCTTTTCTTGTTGTTAATACAAATAAAAAGACTGTTATCGACTGTAGTATTTCGCAGGATAAGTAAGTACTTAAATTTTTTTTTTTAATAAATTATTATAATAACGTGAATGTTGTAGGAGAGAATATTTATTCCATTTTAATGATAAATTTGAGATACATGATGACTTAGGTGTTCTAAAAGAAATTGGAATGGTCATGGGTAATATTGAATTTATTTTATTGATTTTTTTGTATTGATATCTTTGTTCTTAGGCCTTGATGAGGGTAAATGCAGTCCAGAAAATTTAGAGAAAATGAAAGCTCTAGTACCTAAAGCCTTGGAGGATTATGTTGTCAGTAAGTAACTAAAATTGAATTTTTTATTACACCTATTGAGATACATATAAGTAATAAAAAAATATGATGAAGTCTATATTATATTTTTTCTAATCTTAGAAATATCTCACCAAATTATTAATTTAACAACAAATTCCTGACATTAGGTAATATAAATTGCAGTTAATAGCTTGTGCAATTCTCCTCGTAAGATTTGTGATGTAATTTCTTGTTTTCAAATTAAAGATGATTTTAGAAATAAAACCATTTATTTGTATGTTGTCCACATACACATAACTTACATTTGTTTGACAGGATGCTAAATTTTATAAAAAATCATGGAAATTTTGCCACAAACTAGATATTCCTTCCTGCTTCATTTGTGTCAAATTTAGTTTGCTTCAAATTTACAATAAATTTCATGAAAATAATAAAATTAAATTTGCATGTTGATCCCACACATTCATATGGAGAGTGTACTCAGTTAAAATTCTTGGTATGTTTTAGTCATGTCAATTATCATTACTTTGATTACTTTTCTTGCCAAAATTTGAAATGACTATTTTGTGATCTTCAAATATTTAAAGGTAATCATGTTCGCACCAAGAGTAATCATTAAAAATCGAAGATGTTTTAAAAATAATAATAAACTTAAATTTTGTCTGAAAACAAATAAAATCAATTAAGTAGTAGTATATAACATTTAAATAAGTGTAACAACAAAACTAAAAAAAATTGCCTCCTCCAGAATAAGAATCACAATATTATTTGATATTTCATAATTATTTTATTTAAGATTTTTTAATAAAACACTTTCATTATCAAGAACATTTTCCCTATTTGATTGAAGTGTATATATATATACAATTAAAACTATGTCCCGAGTAACTATTTCACTAATTGTTATGTTATTTTATTTGGGAAATAAATTAACTTTTGAAATAGTCATTGAACTATTTATTTGTCATCTATAAAACTGGTCATTATTCACTCTAATAGTTTAATGAGGCATAATCCTTAATGTTATATGTTTTAGGGTTAGCTACTGGTGCTAAATCTCCTATTGACAATTTACTGGAAAAACTCCCAGGACCAAGTAATTCCTCCTTCTCGAATAATGATCTCCTAGATTCTCAATTGGACGAAGATAATTCCCGACAATCGTCTAGTTGTGATCCGTTATCACCTGGACAAGTAGATTATTCAGAAGATGAAGTTGATTCAGATGTATCTAGTGACGATTAAAAAAAAAAGAGCACTCAAGCTTATTTAAACTTAACTGGCGTCGAATTAAGGTGCTGCAGAATTTTTTATTATTTCGTACAATATTTTTAAGTTACAATCCCTACCGACTTATTTGTGTGAAAACAGTTTTTTTTCTCTTTTTAATATTGAATTTAATTTTTAAGTCGCATGTTTACATATTTAAACGAATCGTTAAAAATAGTTCAAGGGAAACAATTAATGTTTAATGAAAAAAGAGCTACTTGTTATTTTCGAGAATATATAGAAACGTACAAAAAAAAATTAAGAATAGTGCGATAGGTTTCTTTTAATTTTGTTAGATATAAGCAGCAATTTATTTAGTAAATTGCTGGTTATGTATGTATATATTTAAACATGTTGAAAATTTTATATTTTTATTGTTTATTGCGCTCACACAATATTCTGCATCTTTTATTTACTACCTAAGAAATGAAATAAAATAGTGTAGGATTTTGTTCATTAATTAACAATATATTTACAGAGAAGCTAAATTGAAATTGAAAATTACCTTTGCAGTTTACTACCTGCTATTGATGATTAAGAAACTATGATCTTTATTTCATATTTGTTATTTAAATTTTAATTTTTGCCCTGATGAAGCTCTAATCCAATGAACGAAACGTTTGCATTAAATTGATTTTGATGTTTAATTCTCTTGACCACCACTACTTCTTTATTGATTTCATTCTCCGAGGACACAACATATTAAGAAATTAAAAATTTTATTTTAATTTAACATTTACTTGCCATAGTTCTGATATATTTTCTTTACTTCTAAATTTTATCCTTCAATTAAGTCCAACTTTACTTTTTTAATCTCACCAGGAGGTAACTTTTTTTTTAAATTCTATGTAGATATATTTAAAAAAGAAACCTGTTTAGGAGCTACTGATGCTTCCAACCTGACTTGATTAAAAAAATTTTACCTGTTGACAATGAATTTTGAGAATCTTTAGATACAATACAAAATTTAAAGGAGTTAATGCAACTTTGAGAAGGGCTGTACTTACTAATATCATTCATGTCTGCAGTAACTTTCTGGTGGGAATTTAAAGTGAAGAAATGGAATTCCTGACAGTGCTTTCTCAAAATTGTGGGACCAAATTGGCATGATTACATCATTAAATTCAAATGTTGAAATAAATCTTGTCTTAAACTTCTGGATTCGTGAAACTTCTAAATTATTGCATGTTTCAGTTTTAAAATTTGAATACAATCTTCTCTGTAAATTGTTGTTTTTTTCTTATTCTTCTTAATATAATCAAAATGAAAATTGAGCTTAGCACATTGTTGTGTGCGCATTATTTTCACATCTTTTTTTCTTCAAATAAATCTGCAACCTTTGTATATAATATATTTTTTGTACATATACCAAAATATCTGCATGTTTTAATTATAATAAAAAATTAATATCATTTTTATAAGTGATACAAAGTGCTTAAAGACAATTTTACAAGGTCAAAATTTTTTGTAGAGGACCAAATCAAACTAACAAAACATGTTTTTTTTTATTAGATTTTGCCTGAAGCAACCCAATTTTTTGATTTGGGCACAATTTAAATATTTTGTTCCATTTAGTTAATTTAAATTGTACCTGAGTTATACGAGGAGGTTGTTGATTTGTTAATAATTTTGCGTCAAAACATTTATAACATGTCCAAAACTACTAATTGTAAAACAAATGTCCAAAACAGTAGCAATTTGCTCCCGATGTTTAAAATAGGTGGTAAAATAAAATAGATGCCATTGCCCTAGAAGTTAAGATTTAATTTTTACATAGATACTTTTAGAAATGAAAATAGTAACTAAGAGATAAATCAACATGAAAAATATAAAGCTTTTCGATGGTACGTTTTTAAAAACAAAACTACTGTGATTTATTACAAAGAAATAAAACAATTCTGAACTAAACAAATTAACTTTTTGGTACAGTCAGTATTTCATTATTTAACAATTATTGTAAAAAAAAAACTGAAATCAGTTGGTTAATAAATATTATTTAAAAATATAATACATTTCATTGCTTCATTCCAAATCGTCATCATCGTAGAGGTCATTAAAATCTGAAAACAAAGATAAACCACAATAAAAATTAAAATTATTTACAAATTGAAAAAATACATATTTTAAAGACACATTTATTTCTTTGTTTGCTATTCTTACAAATTTTGTTTTAAATCCCATAATTTATTTCATTTTTTATCTACCTTCAGAACATCTATTTATGAATCGCCAGAAATCTTTTGATTTGATGCATGTTTCTCGAATTACTCTTGCTGGTACATTTAAATGGGACACCCTGGTATATTTGTTTTTCCAAAAAAAGCCACATGGTATTCGAAAGTGCATGAGTAGACAAAATCTTTTCCCAAGCAGTTGTAAAAAATATCATTCAGTAGGCATTCGAAAATCAATGTATCGTAGTGTAAATTGTTGGAGTTTTGAAATTTTTAAATTGCTGAGGAGCTCCGTAATATAATAAATTTTTCTAAAGAACTTCTTATACAAAATTATTTATTATTTTAGTAAAAACATGTACTGTAAAGGCATCATGATCATTGCAACCTGTAATAATTCGTAGAGTTCTGTGGTTGAGTTCGTTATTTATTTTAAAATAACACTATATGCATGCTCTTCTGCACTGAATAACACATCCCCACAAAAATTTTTGAAGGTTATGATAGGATATGACACATATTTTCCTATGTATTTTGAAGTTCTGAATCCAAAATTGACGTCACACCAATGGTATCTTAAGGATTTTCAATGGGTGCCATATTTGATGATCTTGTGGGCTAAAGTAACAGCCTTACATTATTCTTGTTCAGGTAAGGCGGGCAACAAGAGGACATACAGTATTTTTGCTGAAAAGTGTGCTCTACCTCATGTTGAAGTACGGCAGTACTTCTGGTTTCAAAATTTCATTTATGTAACATTGGGCATTTATTGACCCTGGAACACTCATGAGGTGTATATGTATTACATATTTTATGAGACAAAATTTTAAAATTTAATACGCAAAATTCACAATTTGTGACCGTTCATATGAAAAGGGACCTTAACTGGGCAGAAGTAAAATTTGTCTAAGCTACATTTCCTAATACTAGATGAAATTCTTAACAAAATTGCATTTATTTCATCTGATAATTTCAAAAATTAATCAAATTATGAATTTTTGAAATTTTATATTATAAAAAAACCTTGTTTTGAGATATTTTAATTTAAAGTTTGACAATTTTCAATAACCATTCTGCATTGCGAAACCCCACTTTAAATGCATATAGATGATTCCATCTTATAGGATTTTTTACATAAATTTCAAATATGTGACCAAAATTGATAAAGCTTTTGTACTGTTTTGTTATAATTAAAAAATATGAAGGAAGATATGAAAAACATAGGTTTCATAAAGGAGTATTGTTTTTCATACCTTATGCTTTTACTTTCCAGAGTTTATTGAATCAGTTTTATTGGAAAATTAATATTTAAAAAAACACTATTTTTAAGAAAAAGTAATTCATTTTATTATACAGAAAAGAATTGAATACAACAATCATTATGCCACATTAAAATTTCTAATTAACTCAGTAATTAATTAGTTAATCATTTTTTTATTAATAAAAATTTAACAGAAAAACAAAAGGAATCTTAACTGGGCATATGTATTTTACACATGCCTAGTTGAGGTCTATGAAGGTAGGAGTTGGGAAAAATCCCATTTTATAATACTTGTAAGTGAATTATTATCATGATTCCCACTGTAAATAGCACGGAACATGTCTATGCAGACTCCTGAAAAAAGTGTCTTGTACTGTTAAGGTCCCTTATCCTATGAATGGTCACATTTACAGAAGTAATGGAAAATAATTATTTAAAATTAGTTAACACAGGATCGTGCTTGATAGATTTTCCTACGATCCTCTTAATTCATTGTAAATTATAACCATCAAAAAGGAATTTTTAATGATTATAAACTAAAATTGCTATTGGAAAATAGCAATTTTAGTGGAAATAAAAATAATACACAGCACCACCAAGTTAGTGAAAAGAATGTTACAAATTACTCTAAGGCTTGATATTAAAACAAAAACATATTTATTAATAACATACCTGAATTACATTGTTTTCACAAAACAATGTTCTTATTTAACATTTTTCAAAACTATAAACATTGGTTATGTTAATTGCAAATTCAGAAGCTACGCACTCTATACTTAATCCTCTATAATGACAGTGACTCTCAATCACCCATACCAAAATATTATTTTGTATAAAATATTATAATTTAATCTATCAGTCATCTACCTGATGAAGTCACACAGTGGCGTAACAATTGTAGCAGTTACATAATAAAAGACTCCACACTAATCTTATGTAAATCGGGTTTCAATCGAATTGTCCAATTCTTCATTATGTTGTAGTTGAAAGCCCTCCGAATACGTCTCCACGGGCACAACCATTGCAAACGAGTGTCCTCCCCAACATAAGGCCATTTTTCGTGAGTTACCGTTTATAAACGGTAACTGAAACAATCCGTATAAAAAAAAAACAAATTTTATTAACTACCAACATTCTCGTGTCCTCGTGGTAATTGTTGGTCACGTGACATGTAACCTATTGTAACCACTTTGGTATTAACCAGTAACTCACGAAAAATTCCCTATAGTCACAGAATTTTTAATTCTGAATGTTATTACATAATTTATGATAAGCCACACTAGGTGTGTGTTATTTTGGTAAGGTTCAATTTTTAAATTAAGGGTCGCTTCAACTTTCTTAAAATAATCAAAAAACAAGTTTTCAATGGTTAAAGTGCTTAAAAATAACTTTTAAATGACACTGCCAGAAATCTATTTTTTTTTCTTATTTTAGTAAGATGAGAGAAATTGAAGTGCCCACACTTCCCAGTTGAAAAATTTTGAGTAAAATACGCTAGAATTTACAGAAATGTCATGAGTTTTTAGAGAGTGCATAAAAACTGTATTAGATCTAGTTTTTTTTTATAGTTTCCTTATGTTATTATGAAAAGAATGTCTTCGAGTACGTACCATCTTTTTCTTGGGATTTCATAACTTCTAGCTAATTATGGTTGACTATTATGCATGTGAATTAGCTGCTTTCAAATGAGAGGTCTAATGATCGAGTTGTGTAAAGAACCCATCACCATTATACCTTTATTTGTTTATACATGAGAGTAACAAATATGCAAGTTATGTGTCAGCACATATAGACATGAGGCATCCTACTTTCTCTGTGAATGCATAATTATTATTGTATTATCTTCAAGGTTTACAGTGAACCTACGTGTGATAAAAAACACTATATAACGAATATTCTCAAACAAAGGGTACGCAGATAGTTTTTCAACTTACTGTTCACTAATTACCTATGAAATAAATTTATTACGGTTCAAAAATAAAACAATTATTTTTAAAAATCCCCCATCGGTCATGAACTTGTAACTTGCATAACTTTAAAATAAATTTACCATTAAAAAAATCTGCATGAACGGCCTTCTCATTTGCTGTCAAGTCCATTAATAAACCAGTGGATTCTCCAGCCTACAAGAAGGAAAAATTAGTTTGCTAATACAAATTATAATTTTTTACTTTCTCACCTCTTCTAAATCCATATAAGGTCCTGCACCTTCAGGAAACATTTCATCAGCAACAATTGAAGGCTTCATATTAATTAACGATTTCTTTTATTTTGTAAATAATTTATTGATAAATAATATTTTAACAAGTAATGAAACACATGAATTAAAGCATCAAAGTTGACAACCATAACCTGCATCAAACAAAAACAGCTGATCATATCAAAATTGCATTAATACCAACCTAAAATGTTGATAAAATGTTATCGGTCTAAATTTTTCATTAAACTCTTAAAACTTTGAGTCTTTCCTTAAAATAAAATGAAGAATTTAAATTTTCAGTATAAAAAATGTATTACTCATAATTTATATGGATTCCATAGACAATATTGGATGGATTCCTTAAAATTATTTCGATACTCCGAAATTTCTGTACATAGACAATTATATGAATTAACTTCGAAATTGAGAAATTTCTATTTATCACCTTTGTTTTGATTTTTTCTATATTCTTTAAATTTTGAGTAAATATTTTTAAAAAAATGGAGCAATTTTTAAAATACAAACACATCACAATTGAAAAAGTGTGCAGATTGTGCTTACAAAAAAGCGATCAAATGAATCTTATTTACGAGACTGGTTTAGCTGAAATGTTACTCGAATGTGCTTCAGTTCAGGTAATCCAAAATATTTATAAGAATATAATAAAGCGGTCGTTAACGATGATATTTTTTTGGAGGCTCAAAATTTTCTGTATTTTCATGTTTTCGAAGGATATGGAATACACTGGACACAGAAACACCTATAAACATAAAAAATACCTTTCAAATGATACCTTTCTTTTCTGAAATATTTCAGTAGTTTATTTAAAAAAGGGAGACAGCCAATTTAATTTACAGTAATAATACATATGAGTTGGGATGGTATATATGTCTCTGCTGATGAAATATAAATATACTGATATTATTGCTTAATTATCTTTGGACTTTGTTGCAGGTGACTCCTGAAAATGGCTTATTTCACTTAGTCTGTAAAGTGTGTGCAAACGAAGTTAGCCGTTGGTATGTGTTTCGGCAACAAATCAAACAATCTTTTGAAATTGGGCAATGGCTAATTGAAAAAAAGAATAAAGAAATATTCATTGAAGATCATGAAAAAAGCATTGATGGAATCATTGAAAATTCAAATAAACTAGATAACTTATTTCAAGAATATTCAGACCACAAAAATGAGAAAGGAAATATACTGTCGAATGTAAAAATAAATAAATCTCCACAGGAACGGCAATGTAAAGTTTGTGGAAAACAATGTATATCAACTAATTCCTATAATCGTCATTTAAAAACACATGATCAGACCCGTCCTTTTATTTGCTCAAAATGTGATAAGGCATTTAAAACTTCTCAGGTTTTAGGAGAACATATGAAACGTCATTATGATGATCGTAGATATAAATGTGAGGTTTGCCGGCAAAAATTTTATGCTAGGGCTACCTTAAATGATCATATGAGATCACATACTGGAGAGAAACCATTTAATTGTGAGATCTGTGGAAGATCATTTTCAACTAAAGCTATTTTGCGCCAACATTTATTGGTATGTTTTAATAAAATACATATAAAATTCAATTCAATCTAATTCTAATACCTTCAATAACTGCAAAATTCAACAGAGAAATATTGTTTTTAAAAATAAATTCAAATATTTTCATATTTTCAAATATACGAGTTTGAGAAATAGAGAGGAAAATATGGAAAAATTTAAAAATATTTCAATTGATAAGTGAACATCACCTATGCATGTTTATATTCACACCACAAGTGATTTTCTCTTGTTTTACTGTAGAGTTGATTAAACATTAGTTACGTGGTGTTGCTGTGCAGATGACGATAAGTTGGTTTTAAAATACCACCGATTTAGCAGTGATGTGACAGTACGAATCGCAGTTGTTTTTTTCAGTTTGTAGAAACGTTCTCTCATTATGGTCAAACTTTTAAATTTAGAGAAATTAGTACATAGTTTTATTTTATTCTGTGTTGTTCACCTTACAATTTTAATTTTTACATTTTAGGTTCATACTGTCCGTGAGAAAAAATTTCAATGTGATATCTGCAATAAATTTCTTCTTACATCGGGTAGTTTAGAATTACACAAACGGAAACATGCAGGAATAAAACCATTTCCATGCACAATGTGTGAAAAAGCCTTTTTTACCAAAGAAGCTACACAACGACATTTTAGTGCAATACATGATAAAGACAATAATTATTTATGTAATGTTTGTTCAAAAATTTGTAGTACGAAAGTTCACTTGAATAATCATATGAAAAAGAAACATTTAGGGATGGGAGCTCCAGCAAATGCATTATGTAATGAATGTGGGAAGCAATGTGGTTCTGCCGCTGAATTAAAAGTACATATTAGGGTACACACAGGAGAACGTCCTTTCGTATGTGATATATGTAATAAGCGATTTATAGCCAAAGGTAATTTAAATGCACATAAAAAGAGACATATTGGCAAGAAACCGTACTTATGTGATCATTGTGGAAAAGCATTTGGGGAAAAATCAACATTGAAAGTACATGAACGGATTCATACAGGGGAACACCCTTATAAATGTGATATATGTGGAAAAGCTTATGTACAAAGTAGTGCATTACGAATGCATATGAAATACCATTGGAAATATAATTGAGGAAAATCATATTGCCCGATTAAAAAATGGCATTTTAATTGTGTAGAATCATCACGACTTAAATTTTTAGTTGCCTATACGTTTGCCAGCATACCAATTAATTTCGTTAAAGTGAGTTTTGTTCTGGGAAAAACGTATAAGCAGTTATCATTTATATAAAATTAAATGGCATTCAAAGATAGTAAACGGGAAACTGTGGTTCTGATGAATGTGATAAATGAGTCTACAATAGAAGTGTATGATAGGAATTAAAAAATTTGATATTTGGAGTTAAGTGATCGAAAAAGCAGTGATTAAAGAAAAATAAGCTTATATGAGTAACCACTTTTGAAACTGATGGTCTCAATTCCAAACGATGAATATAAACACAATAATCAATATGTGAAGAAAGGACTAAGAGAAGGAAAAACTTGAACTAAGTTAGTAAAAACAACATAACATGAAAAACTATGAAGTATGAAGTATTCTAAAGTTGTTTTGTATTGTAAATTTTATTAAGATTTAATATTTGGTACCTCTCTTTTAAAAATATATCTTACAATTTATTAAGAAAGTATGTGGTTACAAATGCTTACCGCATTTATTAGTGTGTTACTAGAGAAGTGAAGGTGGAGAAATATTTGTAGCAATCTTTTTAAATAGAAATAAACACATTTTCAAATTTTCAAAATATTTATTGTAACTACAACAATTGTTTCGCCAAAACACAGTGGTTTCATCATTAGTTGTAGTAGGCTATCTTCCTTTATGAGATGAAAATTTTTTTCTAATGTGAATTTTGCTATGGCTGTCCTTTCTCTTATGTGGGTTTTCCACTATCTCATTTTTTAAGTAGCCTACTTAACGTTATGCCGAGATAAGTGCCTCGTTCTTTTATTGGATTATTGCATTTTCCTACTTTGACGTGTTTATGGATTGGTTTCTTCAAGCTGAGGTTGATAATTTCAGTCTTTTTTGTGTTGGGGCAAATCTCCACGTGGCTAGCCATTTGGATGTAAATCCGACCGCACCTTCGATCTTATTTACTAAGTAATGTTGCCAAGCGTTGGTGCTCACAAAAACGCTTGGAAAACATTACTAAAAGCAAGTGAAGTATTTATCTGGTTTGGGGAGGTCGTGGATTGCGACGTTGGAGAGGATAGGTGCCAGGACTGATTCCTGTGGAAGGCCTTCCTCGGCGGTTTAGGTAAAAATTTAATAAAAAGAACATATGGAACAAAATAAAATAATAATTATATAATTTTACATTCAATTAAACTACTTTGTCCCACTACAATGTTTTTATTATTTAGAATAAAGTAATTTTATAGAATGGATATAAATAAAATAATTCTATGAGCAGTTATTGATGAATATTTCGATTAATGTAGAAAGCACTAGGTTTCTTAAAAAATCGTAAATATTAAACGATATTTAAAACATTGGAAAATAGTAAAAATCTGAAATCAAGAAAATCTGTCGAAAAAAATTAAAAATAATTGAAAAGTTTTCTAAAATTTCCTGAGGTTATATAACAATTTTTTTAACAGAAAAATCCCATGAAAATTCTACAAAAATTCTTTGAAGAGCACTTTTGAAAGAAATAAAAATTCATTGACTTGAGTTGAAGACCGCAAAGAGTGAACGTTAATAAGAATAAGAAATATTTATTAGCATAATACTTAAAAAAATATAATGTTTAGCATCGTCGTTAGCAAAAAAAAAAATGTAGCGAACCATAGGCAACTAAACATACACCTAACACACATAATACGAACCGAGGGAGTAATCAAGAATTTTCTAGAGAATAGATTTCTGGAATATCAAATTCTAGGAAAGGATGCGTCACGGGAAATTTCTAGATGTCTTCCAGAGACATATAAATAGGAACAAGCACCCGCGCTGAGTTAGTGAGTAGTTAGTTCCAGTTAAGAAGAGTAGGCGTGAAATAAATATCTGTGGAAATAAAAGCCGTTCGCTGATATAAATATCCGAAATAAATATTGTTCGATATAAATTGTGAACTATTATCGCTCGGTTAATTTAGTGTTAATTTGGAGAGTTATTTTAGTGTATTATATTAGTTTAGAATAAAGTTTTAGTTTTAAACAAATTGAAAATGATTCACACCCAGTGTCGAACTCCGGAAACGTTACAATACGTTAAAAAATAAGGTAACCGTCTCGAAAAAGACTGAAATTTTACACAGACGTTTGGTATGATAAAATATGACCATTCCCATAATTTTAGTCCTAAACTTGCTAATTAGCCCTGTGCTAAGGGAGGTTTTCTGATTTTTGTATTTGTTTTTTAATTCAGAAACACATTTTGGTATATTAACTCAAAATATTCGAAAAATGGACGAAAGAAATTTTAAAATTCATTACGGTTCCGGGAAGGGCGTTTAATTCAAAGTGTGAGGTAACCCTGTTTATATTTTTTAAATGATTATTCGATATGTAAGAAATAAAAATCAAGCTTTTTCCAAATAGAAAATGCGTGCCCCACCCTCCAAAACACCGAGTAATCCAAAAAACTTGGTGTTCGATCTTGTTTATTTATTTTTATTTTTTAAACTTTTATATTTTCGAATGTTTTATTTTTTACTTATTGACTTTTTGAATTTTCTAGCTTTCGATTTTAGGAACAATAAATTTTTTGTTATTTTCAAGTTTTTAATTTTATAATTATCTGCTGATTTTCAATTGACTGCTTATTGCTCCCACTGTATTACCTTTTTATATTTATATTTTTATGTATTTAGAAAAGCTGCACTACATTATATTCATACTTTCAAATAAAAAGTTTCACTTCGACAAGCTCCCGTCTTTTTCATGTGAAAAATTCTTAATTCATATCCAGGGGCCGGCAACTGTATAGGAATTAATCGTATAAAGTTTGACTAAGCAATGTATGCTTAGCTCACTAGAGGGCGCCAATTTTGGCGTAAAGTAGGCAACTTTAATTTCTTACAAGT
>JAODAH020021565.1:0-11348 GCA_027574865.2 Coproporus ventriculus | reverse complement strand
CTAAAAGGAATTTATTAACTTGGGAAATTTGAACATTTCTAATTCCTGATGCTTATTATGCTTGGAAAGCTGGCTCAATAAGCTTAAGAAAGAAAGATGGCTATTAGATGTTCGTGACAAATTTAACCTGAAAAACCGCTCACCCTTAATCGTCACGTTTTTATTAATAGTTAAAATATAATCAGTAAGGTAATAATATTATTAAAAGCAAAAAAAGTTTTTTATTTGAATATAAATAGTGTAACTATAAAAATAAATTAAATCAAACTACATTTTAGAATTTTATGAGATTGTAAAATATAAAGTTTAAAGAAACTATTTAATGATAATAAAATCTGAGATTATTCATTCTTGTATCATTAAGCTTCTAGAGTCTACGTAAATAAATCATTGCTATTTGGTTTGCATTTGAAATATAAAAATAAAAGCACGCTTCGTATTATTCTATATAACTATTGATCATCCGGACGGATTTTAAAACGAAATGTGCTGCGATTTTTTGTAACGTTCTTTCTAAATCTACAATACGTGACCACAGTTTCAAAATTTACCTAACACACATGCATTGCTTTTCAAATTGAAATATGATTTAGAAATAAATTCATTATTGATTGAATAAAATTCTACACACACAGAATTTTTAGAAGAAAATCAAAGAAGTGTTTTCATTAGTCCCAAGTTAAAAAATTAAAATAAATTAAGGAAATAATTGAAAAAATTGTCGATTTCTAATAAAGTATTGTGACCACACATAATTTATTTTTTCTTTATGAAATAATAAATTATTTTAACAAAAATCCAGATATTATATTTAGAGAGAACTCCCTGTCGATAGAGTGCTGTGTGATAAATTTTCACGACAAAGGTCACCAAAGAGGAAAAAATTCACGAAATAAAAATATCGAAGCGAATTTTTCTTTGGAGATATATTATTTAAAAAAAAAGTCGTGCCGATGTGGATTTGTGGCCACCATAAATTAAATATCGAAGGTACATGGGGTGAGAATTACTGGGGAAAAATATAAATTATTTTTCAACTGTCTGAACGACCGCGTGATATCGCAGTTAAGCAATTGGTAAATGAATATCGTGCAGCGAACAATGCATCATAATTTTCACACCCTCATGCACACATTTTATTCCACATAAAATAAAACGAAGTAACAATTTTTCCTTGTGATTTTCTAAATCTAAGTATCAAGTAGAAACTTTTCTTAAAGCAAATGGAAGCAAATCATTCAACATTTACAACTTTCTTTACTACATATTGTTCAGTTCTTACAAAGTTTCAAGGAAATATCATCCATCATGAAATCTAATTTAATTTTTATATGTTTACTTCTTGTTATATAAATTTTGATTTATTGATTTTTTTTTGCTTGAATGTTTTTAACTTGAAAATTATTTAAGAATACGATTTAAAGTTTTTATTATTTCAACATTTCAAATTTAAAATTTTTGCGTTGGATTGTTGCCGCAGTTCCGGTTGCGGTAAAATGAAATTGTCCGGGTTATTTCCTGGTTATGAAAACGATTGGATTTTTGTGCTTACCCTCTTTTGTCTTAGGGTTGACGTAGGATGCTTCCAAAATCCTATTGCTATAATAAATCATTTAAAATGAGTTGTGTGTTTATATGGTTTAATAGGTAAACTACAGCCCATATTTAACATGATGTATAACTTTACCCTTATTTAACAACAAATTTAAATTGAAGTTCCCTAATATTCATTTATTTTTTTAAAATTACAATCAAACCAGGAGGTAAAAAAAAACAAAAGTAAAAGCTCATGGGATATAATTAAAGGGAATTACTTGTAATTAAAGAAAATTAGGATGGAAATTTGAGGTTCCGTTCAGAAAGTGATCTTAAAATTAATTAAATCGAGGGAAATTCAAAAGGGAGGTTTTATATGGTTTATAAGTAAATCTATAAAGATATACGTAGGTTGGATCCGAGCCAGGTGTTTTATTGTAAGTAGAATTTTGGCGGCCTCTCTCCACCACCCTTCGCGCTGGATAAAAAAACATTCGGAATAACCCCATAGGGATCTATTCATTGCTATTCAACAGACGAATTCATGTTTTGGTTTTTTGGATTAACCATCCTGCCTTTTGAATTGATTAATGAAAATAGTCGCTCAAGTTTCTCTTTATCTTCCTTTTTCATTCACCAACAAGTGGAAAATATTAAGTTATTACAATTAAAACAATAGAACTCGTGTTAACACTTTATCTTGTCACTGATCTGTTTTAGGATATAATGGATTTGAAGTGCTTTATGTATTTACAAAAGGGTACGCATTTAGGGTCGAATATTGTTATAGAAGCAGATTGATGGCGCTTTATTAATAAATCAGAATTGGAGAGAAAGGCAGTAGGAATAATTTTTTCGCAAATATTGTGGAATGTTATTATAAAAAGTAATGCTTTATACCACCCTCTTTCGGTTCATTTTAGGAACATTTAGAATCAGAGCGCTAAATCCATTCCTACCCGCATGATGTCACCCTCCATATAACTCGAATATACAATTCTAAACAAAATTGAATTCTATCAATTGATACAATAAAAATCAAAACTAATTATTATTAAATCCAGAATTAATTTATTTCTTTGTGTAATAAAATAGTAATTAAATCCATTAGCGATTCGTACTCGTGCTTTACTTTTAGTAACATGAAACTTACTATTAACTTTCCAGTTAATTAAAATATACAAATTAATTCCCCGCAGCTACAAATTGTATATTGTATTGTTATGGCGTGCATGAAAAACCACTTTGCAGGTATGAAAATGGAGATTATTATTGAGTGTATGAATGAAAATATTTAATCCAAAAAACGTGCAGAATTTTAAAATAAAATACAATAAAACAAATTTATTATAGTGTTTATTTCTACAATGTGAATTTCTTAGTTTATTGTCCTGAATTTTTTGAAAATAACTTTTCATTTATGAGAATTTTTATGAAATAAATTCAATCAATTTTAAAAATAACAACGTCGACGATGGAGGAAATATACAACCAACTGACCCATACTGAGTTTCACATTCAATAAGTTTTCGTATTACAGAATCAATAAAGATTACGTTCTTTTAGAAGATTTGATTTCATTTATAAATTTGAGTTATTACTGATTTTTTTTTAGGAATGGAATAAAAATATCAAAAAAAAAACATTTCTTTAATTTATTTTATAATTTTACTTTTTAAACACGACTGTGCATTGTAATTGATTTTAATAGATTTAAAAAAATTTTAATTTAAGAGATATAATAGAATAAGATTGTAGAAGTCTGATATTTTAATGATAAATATGACTTATCATAGTAGCATGATGGCACGAACCAAAATTCGATTAGTTAATGAAAAATTAATTGACGCGAAGTGCATGTATGTGGTCGGTAATTGAATCATTTGATTTGCATATTGTTGACAGTTTAGAGGTGAAAATTGAAATAAAAACAATATTTTAGAATTACATAAAACATACCCATAATATTTTTTTTTTCATTTATTAAATAAAAATTGCAATAAAAATATTAATATTAATAAAGGGAAAGGAAACAAATAATATTGCATACTTTAGTCGTTTATTGAATAAATCAAATTTTTAATTCAATTTTTATCTGAAAAGTTAGTTACAGCTATAAAATATGAGTTGTGTGTAATGTTGCGCGCACGCTTTTTTTTTGTTCCGACAGTTTAAACGGATTTTGGTTTATCTATCTGAACAATAAGTAGTTTAGAAATGCTGTTCAATGCTCGTTGAATATTAAGAGGGAATAAGGAGTGCATCTTTAGTCTCTACCTCGTACTTTTATGGGGTAATACTATTGCATTCTACTCCATTTTCCTCCCAATGTTGGTTACACAATAAAAATCGATTTCACATAATAATTTATGTATTATAAAACTGATATGAATATTAATTTTTAAAATTTTTAACTATTTTAATCATTTTATAATGTTTTTAGGTTCATTAAGTAGAAGAAAGAGCTGTTTAGTTTATTAATTTCGTCCTTTTTAATTTAGGAGACATTTTAAATAATTTTTTGGTTCATAAAAATATTTGAACTAATGTTAATTTACGAGGAATATCCTAAAGGGTTACAAAATCGCTGCAAACGATTGAATGTACGCTTCATTTATGAGCATGTCCAAAACTTTTAAAATCCATGGGGAAGTTTCCAATTCGTGATGCTTCGTCGGTGTTTGGAATCGTATTTTATAAAAAAGAACCTGATTGTTGTTGTATTTTACTAGTACGATAGTAAAGTTTGCATTTATAGATTTAAAACTTTACAAAAGGGATTTATGTTGAAAATTTAATCTAAAGAAGTTTAGGTCGTGAATAAACGAAACTATGTACAATCTTTATTTAAATTGATACTTTCTACATAAAACTATTTTATCTTAACTTAACAATATTTGTTTGAAGATAAAATTTCCTTTCTATTACAAAATTAAATTATCTAAACAAATTATTTTGTTAATCTACTAACTAAAGAATTCGTTCTGCATGTAAAATTTGATTAAAATTCCTTCTAAAAGTATTCCCGCTTCTATAAAATTTCAATTCAAAAATAGTCTTTTTCCCTACATATAAAATAACAGAAATATATTTCGTTTAATATTCATCCCATTTTTAATTATAAATTAAATTGTATAATATTTCACTTAGATTCTCTAAAAAATTATATAAAAAAAAATGTCAGAAACATATGCAACATCAACGTCACTAGCTTGAATAAATTTCACATCCCCTACAGTTTTTATAAGCCTGTTGTTTAAAATCTGTTGCATTTAATAATGTAGCAACAAAAAAATGTAATTTAAGTGAAGCGGCTTATAACAAAGCTAAACTAGTCTTTCCCTGAATAATTATATAAATCCAACGTTTACAACGCACACGAGTTGTCTCGATGTCTATAAAGTTACTAATAAACAAGTATGTAACTTCCTGGAGATATATCTATGGCGGGAACAAAGTTTTCAGTCGCCCTTCAACAAAGAGCTCAAAAGCGTTTGTCAACGCTCTAAACTATAAAACTCTTGTTGGAAGAATACCTTTATTAAAATGTAATACAAAGAAAAAAAAAACGCGAATGAGATCATTTATCATATATACCAGAATAGTACAAAGCAGGCTATGATTAATTTTCTATTTAAAAATCCTTGATTTTATTATTTTTTTCTTCTAAGAATATTCTCTTAATTAAAAATTAAAAATAATAATAATTTTTAATGTAAATGTTATGATGGATGATCTTCAACAAAAATAAATTGAAACATATGTTTCAGAATGTATTTGTGTTTGAAAATCTGTCGGTAATTTTCCGGCCTGAAAGTTAATAAATAATTGATCCGCCTGCTGTCATTTTTATGCACAAATTTTTATTTTTGATTGCCACATATAAATAAAATCCTTTCGCATCCATCAGTCGGGTTTAATGGACCTAAACGATTTTTAAATACATCAATGGGATTTCACCAGCTGGGTTTATTACTAATCCATACATAAATACAATATTTGATTGTGCAAACTAATATTGATCTCTGTTATCGAGCCAATTATAAGTAAAATAACACATAAAATAAAATTAAAAAAAAATTGATTATATAAATTAATTTGTTGCGTATTTCCGTTTTTTTTTTCTTTTATAATTGCGTGATAAATCCATTGTAAACAAGCGTGTAAAATGCGTGAAGAAATCAACCCCTCTACATAAAATGTTACCACGAGCCATTAATTCGTAGAGGTCATAACTTAAATATCATCCCTTTTTATAAATTTATGATGCGACTTTGAAAATTAAACCGCAATTTTAACATTACAGCTGTTACTCTCAGTCAGCAAAATTGTAAGAGAATTAAAATAATTTTAATTAATAAGGGAATTTAATTCGTTCATTAAAAATATGATGATAAATTGATTTAAAATATATTTTGGAGAATAAATTGCTGCGGGGAATTTATTGAATAGAATGCCATATGCATGAATTCAATAGAATTGTGGTTGATTATTAATAATTCCTGTTGAATTCCTAAAATGGATTTGTTTATACAGAGGGCTTGGGGTGTGTATGCAGCAATAATAACCTGTAGTCTGGAGAAATACAATGGACACCCTTTAGCGTAATAACGCAATCCTTTAATTCCGGTTTTAGAGGAAATGTAGGTTAGTTCTATTTCAATATGTTATTAAGCAGCCAGGGATATTTGAGTATACTCCAAACTTTACATACGTATCACAATCCAATGGGAATTATTAAATCAACGATAAATTCCTCTAAAAACGATCAGAATGTTATCGGAAAATGTAAATGTATAACCCAGTATAACCCCCCCTTAGGAGTGACATTTTTTAAATTAAATCTGAAATACAAAATCAATTTGCAACTGATTGTGTAAAAAGGGTCGTGTAATTTCATTTTCGTTTGCCCCAGGGCCATTACAATAAACGTAGGGGTGTGAAAATTTTATATGAAGTAGCCATGCACAAACAATATCAATGATCTAATTACGCAAAAGCGAACAACACAAAAAATAAATTGATTTCTAATTATTGAATTATTTTACTAAAATCAATTCAAATTTTATTCTTTTTGTTCCTTTTTTTTATTATTAACTAAAACTCAGATTTTTATATAAAACATTATAGAAAATAATTTAATTGTTAGATTTGCATTTAAACTTCTACTCGATTACTTTTTTTCATATTTTTAAATTCAAATTTTTTTTAACACAAACTTGATTTTACATAACAAATCGTTAATTCAAAATTTAATATTCTTTTTGTCAAAAATAAATATTGTTAGAGGTAGATTGAAAAGGTTCCACGGGTATAGAGGAGTAAAGGGAATGAAACATGTGTTAAACAAGATATTTCATTAGATCAGCTTTCCAGGCGAAATTCTGTTTATTAGGATGCTTTATTACTTATCGTTCTTCTCTTTCTTTCCAAGCCCAACCTAACGTAATAAAGTATTACAGTTTTCTTTTTACTTTTATTTTTTTTTTTTATTTATTCCTCTCAAGAAAATTAAAAGAGGTGAAACATTTTTATTTTTCTTTAAGACGCCAACAAAACAATAAAATTCATATTTAAAATTTTAATATAATGTTTCTACTTTTTTAAAAATATTCTGTTAATATTTAATAGAATGCTTCGGGATATTCTTTATAAACTTTTAGAAAAATCGTAAAGCAACCAAAACAAAAATTCAATTAAGTAATCGAAAAGTTTTGTGGAAGCGCCCTCTTCATTACATCAAGCAAATATTCCGAGCACGCACATTTCATAAAGATAATATCTCGTTATTGACGAGATAATGCAAAGACTAATGAAATTAAGAAAGACGTGCGGCGGACGTGCCCTTCCCTCCTGTCATTTCAAGCTAAATGATTTATTAACAATTGAACTATCTGTAAAAAATAGAAAAATTATTTCTAAAAGGAAACAGCTTTTTATTCAGTTTGAAAAAAAAAGATTTTTTAATGTTTCTTTGTTGATTTTCATGAAGAAATATTGAAAAGTGTTTTTATTGATAATTAAAAGGAAATAAATTACATTTGTTGCGCCCACCTAACTGTCACAAATGTTGCATATCATGTGAAATTAAAAGTTTCTCTCGCACGCCCTAAATCACAGGGATTGAAGGAGGGAAAACGTCGGTTATATTAAATTAGGGTAGTTTCATTTTTGCTGCTGTTCGAAATTAAATTACAGGGGAGGCTGCCCGAATAAAAGTACGTATTGCCTGCGGTGAAATAAATCGCTTCATAAAACTTAACCCGAATGTCACACACGTCATATATAGAAAGGGTTTTAATAGAAACTTATGTTCAATTCCACACACAAAAAAAAAGAAATTTCACTATTAAATTTATTCAAAGGTTTGTTCGGAACGTAGTATTTGTTATGTATGTGATGCTTTAAGCCTGGCGAATTTCCAAAATCTTTCGACCAACAAAATCCTACTAATAACAACAGTCCCGGAGTAAATACACGAGCACGTTCCCGAATTCCCTCATTTGCCATTCTCTCCATCGCACAATTCCATATTCGGATCGTCCGCTTTTCAGTCCCAATTATTATAATAGCGTGTATAACATTACTCCGCGCTTTAAATCCGTTTACGCGCGCAAATAACAATCTGTTTTATTAAACATGCCAGCTATTCAATTCATGCGACTAAATCTTAGATTACAACCAATTTACAATAATTGATCTATTACCGTTTCTATTTATTATTGTATTGTTTAATTTGTAAATTGCGCATTCCAAATCTGCTTTAATATATTTAGTAAACGAATCAATAAAACAATAATATGTTACATGAAATTGATTGCATAAACAAGATTTTTTCTTTGTAAAATATTAACATTTTAGTTAAGTGATTTTTATTTAAATTATCTTATCAAAATTAATTGAATAAGAGCTTTAGTGTATGTAAAAAGAAAAAGATAGAAAGATCTTACAGTATTAAATCAATCCAGTTGAAATAAGTAGAGCAAAAGATGCGATTAACATAATGGAAGAGAGCGGTGAGCGGCGAAGTAAGCTGAAAAGGCTGTAATAGCAAATAAGGATGCAAATGGAGGTGGAGACTTCAAGCAAGATTAATTACGTAGAATGAATATTAAAATGAACAAAAAGTGCACTTTTCAACAAAACCTTATTTTCAGATACGAAAAAAAAAAAAATCTTTTCTTATAATATGTTCATGTCAATCTAAAACTAATTGAAAATTATTTTCGTTACAATTAATCAACTAAATAAATTTTGTAAATAGAGAGTTATTTTTAAGTTATACAGTTAGAAATGTTTTTGTAATAAAATTACTTGTAAATGTTAACAGCATTAATTCAAATGGTTCACAATTTCTTTGAATGCAATAAATAGTAAATGATTATAATAATAATAATCGAAATGTATTGAATCTATTGTCAACAAGCGATAATTTACATATTAACCGAATAATCTGTATGCAGATAGTAATAAATTTGTACCGTAAAACTATTATCACAATTTAAACAAAACCATAATTGTTGCTGCAAAGTTGTGCATTAATTAATTCGTTCAATACATATTGCGGATATCGACATAAATTTCATTAAAAAATATTATAAACAAATTTAAATATTAAATTATGTTTATTTTTTGTTTCATTTTGTAATGAAATCTCATGTAGGTATATCATAAACTATTAGACATCAATTGCAATCGCGTTTGTTTGAGTTAGATCAAAATGTCCATCAATGACAAATATGTATACATCAAACAATAAATTGATTTCAGCGCAATTTGCCAATAATTCATTTTGTAAATTCGACAAACTAACCACATTAACAAAACTTTAACAATTAAACAGTGACAAAAGCAATTTGTAATTTAAATTTCATTATTCTAACTTTTTCTGTATCAACAAAACTTAAACTAGAAATTTATTAGTGGTACGAGAGGAATAATTCTGAAAATAGTTCACTGTGAAATGTTCAATTTAAACAGGTGTATAACTATGTTTACTAAAACCTTATCATAATTTCACTGAGAGACCTCCACAGTTTTGATAATTCATCCTTTTTAAATTTAATTAGAGATTGAAACAGTTTGGTCGACATAATTTCAGCGTAGTTTCAAACATCCTTTAACAAACAATAGTTCGTTCTTGTGTTAGGCTACTGTTTAAACTTATGGGGGAAGTTGTAAGATAATGGAAGCATTACCATAGCTCGTACGAATATAATGAGCTAATTATAGCTTACAATAAAAGCCTAGTTTGTCCTACTTCCTCCTCAATATTTTATTTACTTTATCACATTAATTTTCACTCACTTTATTTAAAGAAAAAAAAAATGCGAAAAATAAACTAATAACTGTATCCTAACATCTAATTATATCAGATTTAGTAGAATTTCTATTAAATTGGCATGACTGTTTAAGAAAAGTGATGTTAATTTAATATTTTATCTGTGTGTGAGTGTGTATGTGAAGAATGCTGATGATAAAAGTTATGAGGTAAGCAACACACATTGAAGAAACACTAGTCCGCGCAATGCTTTCAAGTTAAACTCGAGAACGCCTTTATCAAATCAATCTTTTGGAATAGCACTAAAAGTGCTGACGTTGTAGTGCGCGCGCTATTCAAGTAGCCAGGGGAAGTTTCGCACAATGAACCGGCTTTGTCATGCCTCTATTCAAGAACCTCTTATATACCTCCATACTTACTGTTACTGAATATTCAAGGCTATTAGATGGCCTTACATTGGCCGTGATGGTCGAGAAGATCCAAGCCGTAGGATATCTTCTACTCGCACCGCTTATCTAGAACGGGGTAAATACACGCCCCGGGATAATACCCATACAAAATTTTCATATCAACACATTTTATGGGGGTACACGATTTCCTTTTTTTGTAAACCACTTACATATTCAACTTAAACTATTATAAAAGCGGTAAATAATAAATTTGAACAATACGGCCTTGTTATTCCGCCTTATTCATATTAATGCAGAGAGGGGCGCACCACCGCGCGCGAACAACATCTGAATAATTGCAGCACAAAACAACATGCGGGGCTAAGAGAATAGAAGTACAATACAAAACAAGCCCTTTTTCTAAATAAAATAAAAAGAATTCTTCTTCAATTTACTTCACAATTTCGTCCTAATTATATTTTAAATATTTTATTACTTGCACCCCATTGTTATAATTTGTTGCTGCACCTTACAACATTTTACATTCTCCGGTTAGAATAATAAACGAAATGAATAACAAAACGCTTCGTTTATATTAAAATTCAAAAAAGAAAAAATTTTAAAATGCTTGCATCCCAAAAAAATATATTTCTTGTTATTTCACATCATATTTTAAATCAAAACATTCAAAAATATATTTATTTTCTAATTTACATTTCTTTTTTATATCGAAACGAGTGCATCCTGCACTCTACTTACTTTTAATAGCAAAAACTACTTCAAACTTTCCCACATTCTAAAACTTAAACAATTTATAAAATAAAATTCGTATCAGATTTATTGCTAATAGGAAATTTCCACCATCCGTTATTAAAGCAAAATTTATCACCAGGATGTTATTACTTAAATATTATCTTTTAGGGATGTTCTGATAAACCCTCAACCCTGTTTCTCATTAGATAAATTTTTTTTGTTGATAATTTTATGATTTATTAATTTTGTTCCCTTGTTACAATGTTATTTATAGTTTTTGTAAGAGTATAAATAATAGACATTATTTTAACTAATTAGTGTTTTGTTTTAGATGAAGCTAGCGCACTGTTACAAATGACTTCCATTTATTTCAAGGCGGATTAAAGTGT
>JAODAH020021462.1:0-10815 GCA_027574865.2 Coproporus ventriculus | reverse complement strand
TTACCCAAATAAAGTTGTAATTTAACCAGAATTGGGAATAAGGACTTCAAAATAAGCAAAGGTTGTAATTTGAAGTTAGTTGTACTCTTGTAACCAACTAAATATATTAATTTTATTTTGTGAATGTGTAAATACATCTGTATTTGCTTTTTATTTTGTTTACAGTATAAATATTATTAATTATTCATACCTATCATTCCGTTTTTTTCTGGGGTAGTCAAAATCAGTAGTTACACATGTCATTTTTCTTCCCAATCCATTACCTTGTCTCTGATTCATTTCTTCTTTTAAAACTACATTTTCATGATTATCTTTTTTGAGCTCATTTTGAAGGATTCTTCGACTTTGAGATTCCCACTTAATTTTACAGGTTAGCCACATGTATAAAATAAAATATTTTAACGATTGCTCTTTACTCTTAAAACATTAAAATCTTATTATTTAGTAATCAAGGATGCAATTTGCATTAATTAAAATTAAATTAATTTAAAAAGATTAAATTAACTGATCTAAAAAGTGTTATATAAAAATTTGAAGATAGAAGTGAAGTTGGAACTGTCAAACATTTTAAACAACTTCAGGGAGATTCCATAAGTGCGACAAATTTGTTGCATTATATAATAAAATACGAACGTTTTTCTCCCTTAAAAATGATTAAAACGGGGAATGTGGGATCCTACATTAAAGCTGCAACCCAAGTGGTAAGCAATTCACTCCAACCAGCCTTCAATGGAACTGTTATTGTGAAAAAAGCTGTCACAAAAACTCCAACCTTATTGCTAACCAGCTACAATTTGAGCAATTCTTTACCTACTGGGAACTTAACTGTAACCTCGGGCCCAGCTGTAAGCACCCAAGTAAGATTTGCACATACGGATATTAAAGTACCCGATTGGTCAAATTATAGAAGAGAATCCGTGAAGGATCCTAATAAGAAAAGCTCCGTTTCAGAAGATTCTCGCAAATCTTTCACTTATCTTGTAGCAGGAGCTGGATCTGTGGGAGCTGCATATGCCGCTAAAGCACTTGTAACCCATTTTATATCTTCAATGAGTGCATCAGCCGATGTATTGGCTTTGGCAAAGATCGAAGTTAAATTAGGTGACATACCTGAAGGAAAAAGTGTTACCTTTAAATGGAGAGGTATTGAAATGTACTTATTGTATTACTTTACTAATTTCTTTTCTTATAGGTAAGCCGTTATTCATCAGACATAGAACACCTGCTGAAATTGCAACTGAACAAGCTGTCCCTGTAAGTAGTTTACGTGACCCTGAAACTGACGAACAACGTACACAAAAACCAGAATGGTTAGTTGTTTTGGGTGTTTGTACACATCTTGGTTGTGTCCCTATTGCAAATGCTGGTGATTTCGGAGGGTATTACTGTCCTTGTCATGGTTCTCATTATGATGCATCTGGTCGTATCAGAAAAGGTCCAGCACCACTTAATTTAGAAGTCCCTACTTATGTATTCCCTGATGATACCACATTAGTCGTCGGTTAAATTAAATTTTTATTGTAATATGCTATTTATTTATCTGTTCATCGTGCAGATCCTTTAGCCAATTTCCAAACACGATAGTCACGAAATAAAAACTTTAAAATTTTTAGTCTTTATTTTTATTGAATTGTATATGTGCAGAAAAGAACATGTAAATAAATATATTGAGAATTTTCCTATTTGTATCATAAATAACCTAGATACCTTTACAAGAGACAATTCCATAAATATATTGGCCCTTGGAAAATATTGTGCATTTGTCTCCCCTTCTTCAAACACAAAAATCTGACAAACGACATTTGCTTCTTTAATGTTTTTATAAATTGCAGTTATGCAACTAACTATACAAAAGAGTCCGTAAAATCGCATTTTATGGACTCATTTTATTTAGAACCAACCAGTGTCCGAAATAGGCTCTTGGGGCATCAGGCTTCACATTTCTGATCTTAAATTTTGAGATTCGAACTTTTTTCGAGCAAAAATTAAAAATTTAAAAAATTCAAAAATGGGCGGCAAATGAAATGTTGAGGTGAATTTTAAATAAATTAACAAAATGAATTTAAATTTCTTGCCCCAAAATGGCGACCTAATTACGCTAATGTATAAATCTAGTAACTTTATTTCAAGATTATTAAAGAGGGTTTGCCATACATATAGCCTCTACCTACCCTCTAGTGAGTTGAAAAGAGCCAATAAACTATTGACAATGGCCTTTTCAGTAAGGGGTGGAATTGATGGAAAATACATCAATTTTAGTATTAAGTAATTTACGTTAGAAACTTTTTTTATCAAGCCTACAATATTAATCTTTGGACGCATGGAATGTACGAGTTAAGAAAGTATTTCTCCAAATAATTTGATACTGTTTCATAAATTTGTTCTTTTTGTACTTTACAAAATTTTGTTCCATTAGAAAAAATAAAAATTCCACTTGAGTCTTTGATTTTGACATATTAAGTAGCAGAATAAGTTAAACAATTTTTATTGTAAAAATAACAGAATATAAAACACCTACCAATTAAAAATGAGAAATTACATTTTTAAATTTGTCAAAAATAAATAAAAAGACATCGGCACATTAAATGCACATATATGTATAAATATTTTAAAAAAATATTCTTATATTTTAAAATGAAATAATCCTTACATTCGTGTAACTCATTAAAATATTTTAAATGTAAGTTACATTTGAACGATTCCTTGCAGAGTACCAGATAAAACACGATCAAAATGGCTTCCATCCCAATACACCTTCCCACATGACTCACAAACATAATATTGATCAGTTTTCTTTAGTATAGTTGCAGGAATGGTATCCACTTGAATTTTCTTACCTAAACGAGTTTGGCAAAGTCCTACATCAATATGTTCATCAGAGTCTAAAATCAAAAACTTAATCAAAAAATTCATTAATTAGCATAAAGTTATTACATAATTCCCATTTTTTGTTATGACGCTGAATAGGTGTTGAGTAGTAATGATCATAATCTTCGTCACTTGAAAAACCGGTTGCTTCACAAGAATTAACATCTTCATAACCGGCCGGTAAAAAATTTGTTGTGTCTGTAGGTTTCGTTGCAATCTCATATAAAGTATTCATTGTCGATTTTGAAATTTTTATGAAGTTATTACTGTTGCAAGCTTGACACCTACTGAATACAAACTCTTTTGTTACGATAATTTTATAATAATTTAATACTTCTTTAAGCTGTTCTTGGCAATCATCAGAAATTACTTTAAAGCAATGTCCTGGAGGTACATTTCCATTAAGCTGAGGAAATAAAAAAATGATTAAGGATCTGGTTCACAATTTTCAGTTGGCTTAACCGTCAGAAAATGTAACATAACCTCCAAATTTCAGAATAGATAAAATATTGCTTCATCAATTAGCGAAATAGTCAAATTCAAATTAAAAGGTTATGTGGCATGAATGTAATTAAAATTCAGAAAAAAATCGGAAACTATCTAACCTTATTAAATGTTGTTCCGTTAGTTATTATATATCTATGTTCATTTTGAAAAGAACGTACGCATTCCATATGATCCTCATGACTTTCTAAAATGATGGTATCAATTCCACATTTTCTAAGTAATTTACCCAAGCCTTGTACCATATTATCACAAATTAATTTTACTTCATCAGGTTGAACATCATTTTTATGTGGACTTGGTGGTTGAGCAATTTCTATCACTTCAGGTTTCTAAAATGTATCAAAATAAATTAAATAAAATGATAAATACGTTTTCTTTACTTTTTTTAGGTACTGCTTCTTCGTTCTTTTATGTAGTGGTTTTGATGAAGTCATAAGCATATAACAGGTCTCTTCAAAAGGAAAATGTACTTTCTCACAACATTTTTTCAAAACATCATAAACTTCGATCAAACAATATGCATCTAAAGCAGCATATTCCAATTGTGATTGGCGCAATGGTCTTTTTTCCCAGTTCGAAAATTGATCAGCTTTATTTAGAGGTAAACCAAGACATTGATGAACTAAAGTGCTTAAACTTGGACCCCCCATTTGAACTGTCATAAAAAGAAATGTTAAGAAGTTAGTAAAACACACTGCACAAAAAAAAAAACAAGAAAGCAAGCAACGTAGAGTTTGTGTCACTAAAAAGAGAAGTTGTCAGAAAGGGCTAGAAAAATGTAAGGAAAAGAGATGTGCTTGAAGGTTAGTGTGAAAATTGCAAAAGCGGTGCATGCACAAATTTTTCAGCTAAGAGTGACAAATTTCTTTAGTATATATGCTTGCTTTCCTCTACTCTAGTTCAGACGTAAAACCTTGTGCATACCTTCATACGGAAATTTAACTTTAGAACATTTTTCAATTTGTCGCCAGACGTTAAATAAATCTAAAAATCCAATCCTTTGATTAATATTTACATATGGTAAAGATTGTTTGATCATAGACATATCGCTTGTTAATCCAAATCCTTCAAATTAAAGTAATGAGGTATTGAAAGTCGATGATATAGAATACACAAACCTAATTTCAAAATATCACAGTTATTAAAACAAATTTTCCCAAATTTTTCCCATAAATGACACAAATTTGAACCCATTTTAATTACATCAAGTATGTAAACTTCTCTTCGAGTCGCTATTTGCATTAAAGCCAATTCATTTTTTTGACTCCCAAAACTTGGTTTCCACTCACAATCGATTCCAATCATATCTACAAGCTAATAAACCATTTATTAAAAACTTCATTTTGAAATTTATCAAGGGATATTTACTATCAGAGACATATCAAGAATAACGGCTTAGTAATTTTATCAAGGCAGTTTTCTTTAAGAATCATTCGACTCGGTTTATTTAAAAATTTTAGGTTATGTTGAATTTTAATTTAAGTTAGATGTTCTGAGATTTTAGATCTTGCATCAGCAATTTACTTAAAAATAAATAAATAAAAAGTATGCCAATTTAAAATTCATAAAAGTTTAACATTTTAATTTTATGTTGAACATTTTTTTATATTTTAAAGTTTAAAATGAAATTTTGCTACATACTTGCAATCCACTATCCAAAAATGTCTCAAAAGTATTCTCACAATCAATCAGGAACACATTTTGTAACGGCAGCTTTAATTTATAAAATTCTGTGTTAATATCTAAATTCCAACTTTTATCATCCAATTGTACAGAGTATAATTGTTGCTGGTGTCTGAAATTGTATCCAAAATTTAAAAACTTTTTAATATTACAATTGAATTCCTTACCGGTCTTCTTCAGGGTTATCAAAGAGTAGCCTTACATTATAAGGCCAATCATCTTTAGGGACTTTATAAAAATGTGCAAAACTTAATGCACCAGGATTGTCTCCATGAAATGAAACTTGTGAGACTAACTCTTGTTGCAATTTTGCATCATTTTTAACTGCTTCGTGAACCATTTCTTTAAAACTTTCATCACCTTAAAATCAATTTAGTTTTTATATAAATTGATTTAAATCTAATTATTTACCTATAATATTTTCAACATATCTTCGATGTATTAAAAATTGTAATGCTCCCTCATTTTGTTTCTTAATTAAAAATGGAGTTACTTCATCTGATAAATTATATAGTTTTTTAAATCGTGTTATTAATTTTCGGAAGGGTTTGTAATACAGTTTATCCCATTTTATTTCAGGTACATCATATTTCCTGTAAAACGCAGTAATTACACAAGAATTAGTTTTTTCTTTTCTTTTCTACGTTTTAAAAATTAATAATTAATCTTTATCTTACTTACACAATGAAACTTTCAAGAGTTGTTCGAATAGTCGAACTCTTTCCCAATAGAGAATCCAAGAAGATAATTAACCTCTCTTGGTGCTCGACACTTTCATTTAAAAACTCCTCAACTAAAACAATCTTATCTTGCAAAATTAACGGCACAAGAAATTCATTTAATCCAAATTTTTTGTGGAGCCCTAATAAAGCAGCACTTTGACAAGCCTAAAATAAATTGACAATATATTGTTTCCAAATTATTCTGAAAAAAAAAAATTGAATTACCTCTTTGTACTTTTTTTCTTGTATCATCCCGTGGATTATATCTAAAAATATATCACAGTCGGTTGACATTTCGTAAGCTTCGGCCACTATTTTCATGAGCGAGTATAAACTTTGCTGGCGGACTACATTAAAAGCAGATATTTTGATTTGTGAGGTGAGTAAATGAATAATTTTGTTTCGAACCAAAACACTCCATGTTCGAAATTCATCCATGATTAAATATGATAATGATTTCTGTTTGGCGTACTTGAAGTCGACACAATTGTACATTAAGCGTAGGGCCTCTTCATAAGGATTCTCACTAGTTTCAAAATGACGGATGATCATATTCACAACCGAAGGACTCTTCTTTACTACAAATTTTAAGGTTATTGAAATATTTATTACAAATTTTCCAAAATTGTTTGCAGATGAGAATTTTAATTATATATGCGTCTGTATTCTTTTCTGTCATTTTCAGTGAACTAAGCACAATGAAAATTGTGTTAATAAGTTTGTTTGTAAAAAAATTTAACTGTAAATAACAACACGCCTAGTTGTCAACAAAAGTTGCTGCAGTACCATGTTCTGATAACTTTATTATTTTAATTGATACTATAACTAAATAAACAAAAAAGCGCAAAAAATACTTACAGTAATTCCAAGAATTTTTTAATTGTGCAAACCAAGCTTCAGTAGTTTCATCTAGGTCCAATCGTATCATAATTAATTTACTATTTTCATTACCCTCCGGTTTAGGATTAGAGATTTGTTCTTGTGGTGTACTGCTCTGTTGTGCACGGTTATACCCTCTACCCCGACCTCTACCTTTTCCACGGTTTACATACATTATTGCATCTAAAACTCACGTCTTTATGGAAATGAAAGATGGATAGTCCGTTGGGGTAATGGATGATTTAATGATTAAGACATGAATGATAAGTGTTTCCTAACTTTCACATCTCCTTCAGGATTGGGATTTTAAAATATTCTGCTGACAATTTCATGACATAACCTAAATTTATTTTACCTAATTCCTTTTTTGTTTGTGTGGGTGTTGTTTATTTTATTTTTTTAGGTTTCCAAGTATTTTTCTAGATTGTTGCACTTTTACATTATTCAATAGTGTGAATTTGTATTGTAAATATTAAATATTGTTGAAGTTGACAGAGACGACCTTGGGAAAGGAGATTGCAAGCGGAAGAGGAAGTAACATGAATAACAGTATTGCCAGATGGCGCGAAAAAAAATCGCCTCTTTTTCAAAAAAAAATCGCCGCATATTATATCAAAATTCGTCGATTAAAACTTCATATTTTTACATTATTTATTATTAAATTGTAATTCTAAGGATAATTATTTCCTTATGTGTAATTAAATTTTTAATAATGAAACTACAGATAAAAAATTAGCGGTCATGGCACTCGACGCGAGATTGAGTGACGTGGGTTCGAATCTCACTGCAGCTGGAAATTTTTTATCTGTAATTTCTTTGTTAAATATTAATTACTATTAAAATATATCATAATCTTTCAGGAAAATATCCTTTAAACAGAAATATTATAATTTAATTGTTAAAATTAAATTCAATATTCAAATTTCCGTTCACCAAAGGAGTAAATACAAACATGGGAATTGCGGAACTGCATATGACACAACTCCAAAAAGTCGCCAAATCTTACGGTTCATTGCACCTACATTCTCTCAGAAATCCATCCATTCAACTACTTCTTTACTATGATTCAAATTATAAGATCCATAAGTTGCTTATTTTAGTGAATGTACAAATTGACAGAAAGGGCTTAATAAAGTTTCCTGGAGCACGTCTTACTAGCAATTTTTTTGCAGCTAAAATTAAGTTCATGAAATGTAATGGTAACTTTGGATAAGTGGCTCCTAGGAACAGAAATAAGAATCAAGAGTCCTCTTCGAAACAGAAACATTAATAAAGAAATTGAAAAAATATGAGCATAAGTCAGAAACTTTTAATTATAGATGGAAAAGTATTTATTTTCTGAGTTGTTTGTAAACAATAATGTACATTTAAAAAGCAACCTGTTCAAAATCATCAATCATAGCAATTCATATGTTTAATTAAAATTTGACATTAGTGGTTTTCCAAAAATTTCTATTCTGAATTTCATACTGACATTTAAAAATAGTAATATGTCTCTACCAGAAGATAATGATGAGAACAAAATTAACCGAGGTTCCCATTGCTAGTTAATTTTTTAATGACACAATATAATCGTTTGATTTTTATAGTTGACAATTCTGAACATAAAAAGGATGGTGTGTGCAACATCAAAAATAAAGCTTCAACATCGCATACTGAAAGTCATGGTGCTATCCCGAAAACCACTAAAACGAATAATGATAAATCACCTGATAAAGTCAATTTGTAATTTTATTTGAAATGAATCTTATTAATTGTAACTTTGTTTTTAGGTATCAAATGAAATGTATAACACGATAGAAGGTTTAGTACTTTCTCCAGATAGTTCTGAAGACAACATCTGCAAAACTGATTGGCTGAAAGCTAAGGATAGTCTGGAAAATTTACTTTACCCAAAGGTATACTGTATCATTTTTTGAGCTTTTTCCTTACTATTTATTGGTTTTAGATAGATGTATCAAACTCGAAGTCCACGTCATGCACAGCTCCTAAAGACAAACATTTAAATTGTGAATCACCACATTCTGAATCATTAATTGGAGGAACTAAGGGTACTTGCTCTAATTCTGTATCCAAAGTACTTTCATGGGACCCATGGGATAAACTTAATAGAAAAAATAAAAAAGAAGCAAAGGTAAAAGCAAAAAATCGAATTTTGTATTAAATTTTTTATTTGAATAATATGTTTTTATTATTAGAGAAGGAAATTTGAAAAATCAGTTAAAGAAAATAGTCGGATGGCATCACCACAAGATAAAAATCGCAAGGATTATAAATCGGGAGATGAAGTTCGAACTAACGAAGCACTTCAAAACACAGATTCACAAAGCTATATTGAAAATTATGAATATCAACCTTATCAACCAAAAAATTCACGTTCAGTAGAATTTACTAACAAAGTCATGGTGGTATACATAAAGGAAGACAAAGTAATAGGTGAATCAACAGAGCCTTTAAAAAAAGAACTTGAACAGCAAATTAGAAATAAAGAAATGAGAAAAGGGCACATGCCCGATATACCATTTAATAAAAAAATTGTAAATGATCTTTTTAAAAAGTAATGCTCCCATATGAATTGTCAATATTATATTGTCTCTTGTGGTAAAATATTACTATTTTTATTCATAACTTAAATTTAATAAATTAGTTCTGTTTGCAACAATATTTTAAAATGATTTCCTGGCAAGCTTTTAAAAACATTGGAATATTAGTTTGCTTTCTTGTCAATGTAGAATACCACTGATTCAAATTTTATTGTACACATCTATAAATTAAAGACCTATATTGTAAAAGAGTTTATCTATATTTATTTAATCTATTACTATAACAGGCATATAACTAAAATAAAATAAATTATTTTATAGAAATTAATAGTAATAAAGAATTTAAACTTAATGAAAAGCAGTGCCAGATAAAGGCCAAAATAAACATTGAATTTTAGGATGACTCTAATATCTAAAAAAAAGCTTAAAAACAAATTATGGCATAACTTCACAGATAATATCAATAAAACATAACATCATAGCATAACATTGTGCAATATGAAATCTCTGATTATTCATCAAATTATAACCTAATACATTTTATTGTGAAAGTTAAAGATAACTGGTGAACGTATTTCGGTATGGAGAACACAAAAACCGCCCTTTTTGTATGTTTAGGTAATAATATTAGTTTAAATTTTAAATAACATTATTGATTACAGTTTATATTTAGGAAATACATGTCGTTCACCTATAGCTGAAGCAGTATTTTTACATTTGATTCGGAAGAAAAGGATTGAATCGAAATGGAAAGTGGACAGTGCGGCTATCATGCATTGGCATGTGGGGAAAGAAGCAAATCCGCGTTCTTTAGCAATATTAAAAGCACATAACCTAACTTACAATAATAAATCTAGGCAAATTAATCCAAATGATTTCATTACATCAGATTTTATATTTGGAATGGATGAATATAATATAATGCATTTGAATGAGTATGCACAAGCGATACCTGGAGCTAAAGCAAAGATTTTACTGTTAGGAGATTTTGATCCGCTAGGTGAGAGGATTATTGAAGATCCGTTTTGTGTAAGTAAATTCTGCAATATAATCATTTGAAGAATTGTACCATAAATAAAAGTATAACCTTTCTAATGAATCCTTTATTTCGTTACAGGATCGAGATACAAGAAAATTCGAAAAATGTTTTCAGCAATGCATGAGGAGTTGTGAAGCTTTTCTTGAATCTCAAGAAGTGCTATAGTCTAAGTATACAATATTAATAATTGTTGTTTTTCTTATTTTACATCTAAACGGGTATTTTTCACATGCAACAAAGTCAAGTGTTGGTTCATAAATGAAACAGAACAGCTTTTCTCAAAAAACACTGTCACATCATTTTGCACCTTAATGAGTGTTTTTTTATTAAATAAATGTAAATTATTCTTACTCTGAGACTGTCAATTATATTATTTATGGACTTTTTCTTTGCTTTATTGTTGTAAGGCTTTAACTTAAAATATTAATAGCATATATGAGTATTGGCTAGTGCATCATTATCAGGGTAAGTAATCTGAAGATTGGTTAGATGTAGATGGACAAAGCTCTACATATTTTTCTAAATAGAGATTTTAAAAAACAATTTTGTGATATTCTAAATGTATTATGAAAAA
>JAODAH020021451.1:0-10924 GCA_027574865.2 Coproporus ventriculus | reverse complement strand
GAACCGAAAACATTCTACGTTACTCTAATCCTATCAAAAACTTAAAAACTATCAAAATATTGATAATAAAATACTAACTGTAATTTTTTTTTTAACTTCTTATTTCCAGATTTTTATTTTTCACTTCCGGGAATTATAATAGGAAAACTAGAAATTTTTCGCTTTCTACTTGCAATCTATTCTTACAATTCCCTAAAGCTACCCGTTTAACCCTTAGGAATATACACATAAATTGAGATACATCTCACTTTATAAATTATTATTTTCATCTTCCATCTACCCCAGGTCATTTTTTCCAGTAGTAGATTAATGCAATTATTTTCAGGAAGGGAAGTTGAGTAGTGCGATAGCCATAGGGTGTCTTAAATTACACGTCGGGTGCTTTGTTTCGCAGCTTGCCATTCGATCGTTATCTACTGAAGTATTAACTAAGTTAAGCATGAAAGTTTGATATCTTTTTTTGAAGCGGATAGTTCGAAATGAAAAAAGAAAATATATTTAAGTAGATTTAGAAAGAAATGGAATTTTAATTCTAAATGTTTTGAATTTAGAACTACCAATCTTTATGAATATTAAGTAATTAAGAGAAAAAGAAATAAGTGATTAGAAAATGTTTAAGAAGTTTTGATGTTGAAACCACGTAAATCTTATTATTTTTTTTTTGTTTCTGTGGCTGATATATAAAACGAAATTTTCTTTTATATTGTCTGAAATGTATTTGTCTGGACAGTCGTACAAAATAATATTTGAAGCGTGCTTGTTGTGATGTAATCGAAGTGTTATATCGGATATTGAAGGAACGCTAGCCCAGCTAAATAATATCAAGATGACACAATTGTATGAGATACAGACAACCCTTGAAAAATTGAAATAACAATTTTTCAAGAACATTGAAGATGAAGGTCCGTAGGAGGTGCACATTTCCACATGATTGATTCTTGTATTCTTCAATTAAATCCGGAAACTATTTCGGGTCGTTAAGGTGGAACAACTAGATAGAAATTAATTCTCTATTTACTATAAACTACGATATAACGTAGGATGGAATAAAGAAATAATGATTACGTATTGTACGTGAAATGTTGAATGCCTCAGGCACATATAAAAGGTAACTTGGAAATTTATGTTTGCAGGATATTCCTTTCTTTCATATATAAGTAACAAGTAGTTATATGAAATAGAATTTTAAGAACGAAATCATCTTTGTGTATATTTCCTATGGAAAGGAAAGCAGGAAATTATAAATTTGGAGATGTCACCAAAAGAGGAAAAGCGCATAATATGGTTTCCCCTTATTGTGTAGGATTAAATTTGGAAAATTTCTAGCGTATAACGTTACATGATGTAATTAAGAGAATTTCTGAGTGCATTCATCCTTTAGCACCTCAAAAATAGCGATAGATAACTTATCAGTCCTACTTAGCGTGCATCCAAGCAAATTACTTTATCACCTAAGTGTCCCGCTGATAACGACCTATAAAACTGTATTAAACAAGTCCACATTAAGCGGCGGAAAAGCTTAATCTAATGGAAATTGCGCGCGCGACTTTTGTAAATTTGGTGTCAGCGGTGATAACAGCGCACTGATTGCTCCCAAGGCGGGGACTCCGCGTACTAAATCCTATTTAAAATGTTGTCTTGCGATAACGCGCTATATAAATATCTTCGTTAACCCCCATCCCTTACTGCAATTTCTTCCGATTCACCCAATAAGTTATCGCAACCCTCCAAAATAATTTTATGGACAATTGATCCCCCGTCCTTTATTCAATTTCTATGAAGGGAGGTCCCCATTCGAGCGTAACTAAAACTCGCCTGCTCCAATCTCAAACATTATCGAGTTATGTTTAGTTTAATAACATCCCCTTTCTAATGCGTTTTTAAATCCGAACTGACAGATACACCTGAAAATTCATCTGAATTATTCATTGGGGGGCTTGATTAATGCGAAGATGGCCGTCTCTTATCGCATTTATTTCGCGTTTGTCTCTGCATTTTTTAAATTCGTTTTTAAGGATCTGCACTATTCCGTTGAGGGTTTAATTATACGAAGCGGTTTAAGTCAGCCCCTGGTGACCTAATTTTTTTCAGCAATTACAAAAGGAGCAATAATTAAAGATTCCGCGATAAAATTCTATAAATTACAGCAATTTACTTTATTATACATAAGTCGTTCAGGTACATTAGACGAAACAAATGACGCATGAGCTTTTAATGCTTGAAACAATATAAGCTCCGACATCCATCGATCATAATTTTAATTAAATACTCTCCCAGATTTTAAGATAGTGGAAAATATAATTACATTGAAACGAAATTTAAATATTAATATTATCTTTAGGAAATAAATAAATTAGAATTCAGAAACTTGAAATAAGAAATCCGGAATTGAACTTAAATGAGCATTTTACAACTAAACTACCAACATCACTACATTCAAAGACATAAAACATAATGACATGGCGGTTTCTCAACCGTAATATTCGAAATTCTTAAAAAAACTAATTAATTTTACTTTCACCCTCTTTAAAATTAATACCTATCTAGCAATTTTATTCTTAACGATTTTCTTTCTGTCACCTCAACCCTTAATACACATCATTCAAATTAAATGTACCCCCAATTCCCCCATTTTTTTTTCTCATTCAAATACTTTATTTTTGTTCAATTTTTCGAATGTAATCACATCTTACGGAATTGTTCCCTATCCAGACGCGCACAAGCTTTTCTCAACTTCGTCCTTTCAATTTCTATTCAGCTTTGTTAACTTTTATGAACATGGAACTCTACAGGATAAATCTTTTATACCAATTACTCCACGAAAAAAGAAATGAATATACACTGAAATTAAAATAACATTAAAGAAAAATTTATTTTACATTTATGTTGCCCGGCGCTTCCACCATAAATTTCGGCATGTAATATATTATACATTTGATTCCAAAGCAGAGACTTTTATGTAACTTGTGTTATTCTTTTATTTTTTCAAAGTGCAACATATTTCAAGATTCGACTTGTTATATTTTTAGTGAGCGTATTTTATTTTTAAATTTTAAAATGTTTTTTTATTTTTTTATATGTGGTGAATTTATTCGTTTTTGGTTCGTGGCTTGTTGGAAAATTGTCGCCGGATGAATGTAGTGCAGTAGAAGGAAAGCACAGACAGGATTCGTGAAAAGTTTCTTAGCACTCAATACACGAGTTCTTAACTGGAACAAGTAAAATTGTACGAGTATGGGGGGAAGAGGTTTACTTGGAGATGTATGTGTAGAGGCCTGACTGAAATTTGAGAGATTTCCCATGTATATCGGTTTGCTGTTGCTTCCCTAAGGTGGAAAGTTTGGAATAATGTACTTTATAATGCCTTAAGCTTGTTTCCTTACAAAACTTTGCATTTCCAGTATCATCTGATTGCGATTATAGGAACATCTTTGGTTAAAACAAAAATTATCTGAAATATCTTTAAAGAACTAACAAAATCTTTAATCAAAAGAAATTTATTGATTTTTTTTAGTGCATCCATCACAAGAATTTGTAATTAATTTTTTTAAACACGGTACAAATATCAAATGATAAAATACAATAAATTTATTCAATTGAATCGCTTTAAATATTTTCCAGCAACAGATAAAAATGTTGTTATTCACCCCCGTATTGCCATTTCATTTTCATTCCTTACAAACAAAGTACCATATAAATAAAATTTTCGAATAGAATAAATAGCGATCTGCCATTGTTGATTACACCGTCAATTTCCGGTCTAAAACAGTCCCTTCGAAATTATTTTTTTTTTGTGATTACAAAAACTCCCGAATGCAAAATATTAAATTATGTGTGGTGTTTGTTTAAATTTTATTAAACTAATAAAGTTGGATGTGTAGTAGGGTGGTAATTGTGGCTTATCCGTGAGTGGAATAATAAATAAAAGAGGACGTCATTTTTTAGAATTACAAAAAAATTGCGAACGGCGTTTCTCGCTTTGCACGTACCGGTGGTATTTCTCTTTGTTTCAGGTGGTTGTTTTTTTTTATTATTTATTTTTGCGAGTAAGGGGAGAATTGTTATGTCGAATTTACATACAACCTGCTTTCATTCGTTTAAATTAAACTAATGATGAATTGCTTTTATGTACGTGAATCGTCGCTTTTATATAATTTGTTCCTTAATTTAAAACAACTAAAATGGAAATAATTAACTTTTAATTATTGAAATTTTCTATAAACATTTATTTTATTGTTAATCTAGTTATAAAATAAAAATAGAAGTTTTCTTTTAATTCACAATTTAACTTCGCTTTGTTGAATTTAATGTCCAGTAAGGTGACATTCTTATGAAATGCTAATGGGCGATTCTTTGACTTTCTTCAAGTATTTCAGTAGACCGAGACTTGACATTATAGTAGGTTCCTGTCATGCATCACAAATAAAAGATTTTCATTTTATTATTGTAAATTTGTCTACTAAATATTCTGACCGAATTGTCTCCTTCACTTGATCCGTTAAATTCACCAGTTCCCAATTAATTTACACAAACTGCAGTCGACATTTAAATCTAATTAAATTAATTTCATTAAAATCTACACTGTGGGATTACTGGGAGGTTAACCCGCACGTGCACTTTCAGTATAAAATGGTAGCAGACAAGTCTCTCACTCTTCGAATTGAAACAATTTCATCTTAACCTAATTATTTTTATTCCTGAAAAAAGAAAAAAAAACATCTTAATCAAGTGAAAAACAAAAACATTTTGAAATAGAAAAACTTGAAAAAAGTTTGTATTTTATAGAATTATAATAAACTTTTGCATTATAGCTGCTTTATTAATAATAGAAAAACTAGTTTGAAATTTAATGGTGCATGCGCCGGGAGAAAGATTTTTATTTCTTGAAAAGATTTGTAATTTGTTGGGCAGTGATTTGCAAGGAATGTTCAATAAGACGAAGCATTCTATCTTGAGTGGACTGGATTTATTTTTTAAGGAAATTCAAGCAAGAAAAGGGAGGGATTTGAATAAAAAGTGACCTGAGTGAAGAGGGACTTCCAAATAAGAAAACATTTTCCTTAAAAAAATATTTTGGTAACTTGACACACTTTTTCAGAAAGATTTTATTCTTTCGTTTACATAAAGGATAATTCAAATGTATTACAAAAAAAATATAATTCTGTGTACGTTATATCGGTAATTCCATTCATATTTTCAAACTTCCAATTAGACGATTTAATCATTTTGGTATGCAATTTGAAAAACAAATCCCCAGTTCAATTAATAAATTATTAGATTGCTTGCGTTCAACGTTATTGCACCGATTCAAATTATGCTTTACGACTGGCTGTTTCAATATTAAAATGTTTTCAATTCATAATAACGAAAATGGGATTTCATTTAAATTTGCAATTCAAATCAGTTTAATTTCAGTACGGCGAAAGAGTCACAAAACCACTTTGAATATTAATCGCAATTAGACGCATTCGGAAAGTGTTTAGATTGTAATCAAGAAATCTACTCTCTCTCTCTCTCTTTCTCTCTCTCTCTCTCTTTCTCGACACCATTTGTAATCTTATAATGCAAGAAATAATCATACAACTGCATATTCTAGTAACAGTTTAGTTGTTTTATGAATACATGAACTAAAACTAATTACTTCTAACATTATAATAAATCCCTCTTTCCTTCTTCCTCTCATTGTATGCATCAATTTTGATTTATAAATTCTCTTAAACTAATAAAATTAAGTGTTGTATCAACTGTCCGAAAATTTTATATGAGGCGTACGGCACCGATGATCACCCCTGAATATTAACCGACCCTCATAAAACATTATGATTTACAGGTTTCGTAATAACTTCTTATCAGGATGTTATAACCGTCGTACGTCATAAAATAAAAATATGATACAGGAGTGGGAGGAAATACAGCGAGCACGCACGAACATCTTGTATAATAATAAATCAAAAAATGTTGTGCCCTGTTAAATTAATAAGTAATTTTCATGCGGTGGTAGATTAATATATCATTCTTAATGTCGCCCTGTTAGAACCCTTTTGCATAAATTTGGTATTGTCTGGCTATTGTTATTAACACTTTTTTTTATGAAGGGGACGTAAAAAAGACGCCTTCTGTCGCACGGTTAATAATTTCTTATTACTTGCCGTATTGTTGCGAATTTTATGGAGATAAGAAGATGGAGGAAGGAAGTCAAGCAAGGAAATTTGAAATAGCGGTTTTAGAATTGAATATAATAAACTTTAGAGCTATAATATTTTTTAATTTAACCTTCCTTTGTCTAGTTAAATAAATTTATTTATGACTTACATTTTAATTTTATTTAAATAAAAATTTATTGCAATATTTTGCGTCAGTTTTGTTGGACAGTTTTTCAAGATCATGCAAAACTGACGACAAAGCGTTTTGTGTATATCAAGCTTAAAGAATTTGGTAACCAAAATACTTAAACCTTATCTTTTTTAACAAGATCAACTCACAATAAAAATAATAATGAAAAGTCTTTTCAAATTGGCCATTTTCCATTTCAATTCATCTCTCAAATAAAATTAAAATCAATTAAATCCTAATAATCCGCTTGTCATTAACTGCAAACTCAACTACCTTGATAATTCGATCAGATCATGGATTGCGTCTGGAAATGCAAGCGTTTTCGAGTGCGCCTCCTAACAATCAATGCACCAGCTTCCACATAAAACTTTACGAGTTTGGAAAGAGCTATATATTAACTTTTGTGGCCCATTAAATTTAAAACTATTGAACTCAGAATGTATCTCGCATTACATTCCCTGCGTTATTGTTATTATTATTTTTTTTTAACTCCCCAAACTCAAATAGGATTTTTCAGGGGGGTTGTTTTAAAATTTATTGCTTCAATTATAAAAGCACAAGTCAGTTGAGTAAGCAGAGCTGGTTGATTAATAGTACATCACTTACAATATACAATTTTAATTAAAACAGTGCAAGGGAATTTGGAAATTTTGTGGTTAGATATCAATTCTGAGTTTTGTAATTAACTTTATTTGTAGTAAATAAGGGGGAGTTTTTGTAATTGTTCTACAGACTAGATTTTAAGGGAAGCATGGTGAAATAATTGAGCGTATAAAATCCGGAGGATGGTACGAAAAACGGGATTAATCCTTCATTGAATGTAAATCGTTTTCCAAACTCGTCTACAATGCAGGAGGGGACTTACATTTTAGGATGGGAAATTTGCAATTGCTTTTTTTCATTTTAAATTGTTTCAAGTTAATTTAAAATGTTTCGTACCAATTAGAATTTATTTTGAATTTAAATTAAAAGATTTAAAAAATAATAATTAGAGCCTGAATTTTATTATCATCAGAAAAGCTTATTTCCATTTATATTTCCATAGATATCTTATATTTGGTGCTTCAGAATTTCTTATAAAAATATAAATAAGAGTTGTCTTAAGGTTGGATGGTATGGCAGATCTCACAAAACTTATAAATCTCTCTGTGTGCGACCTCCACAGAAATAAATCTCGCCGCCTCCTGTAAGGCGCTCACAATCTTTTATGTTTAATTCAACCAAAACTGTTCCACACAAGAAAGTATAACCGGGGGTAGAAAAAATCCCCCCTTTTACTTCATTCGTGACTTGAACGCGTATTGATTATTGTTTCCAGTTTATATCCCAAAAAGTGTATCAAACTTTTATACCTCAGAAATGTATATATTGCATTCTCCCGCCCCGATGAAACTTTTCGGAATTTATCATCGGCCCATCCTGTACACAACACAAAATCCCGAAAAATGGGACAACCCGCACATATAAAAAGCTTGTATTAAATTTTCAAACGGTCAAATTTACGGTTTATTTATTTAAACATAAAATTCTTATTTAATATCAAACGAATCAAATTAAAAATGTGCAAATTTAGTTTTCTATCTCTTCACTTTTTAATTAAAAAAGTATTCATTCATTTTATTTGAAAGTATCTTGTTACGTTTGAATTCCATTAAAATGGATGATTCTATTTCAATTGGAAACTGATAAAGAATTTAAGGGGGGTATTGTAACATATAGGTTGAATTACTTTCCAATTTGCCACGCAATCAATTCTGATGGATGGATGCACTCATTACACTTAAATACAATCATTAATTTTTCTTTAAGATCTTTAATTAAATCCGGTTTCCACAATGGAAGAAAATAAATTAGAAGGGAATTTGATTAACAGTAATTTAAATTACCATGTTCATTTATTTAACTAATAAAATTATATAATAACGAGATTTAAAATTAATAAAATAATCATGTAGAAATATGGTGAATGCGCCTGGCACATATTTCACTTAATCTTAATATATAAAGTTGATATTTACTTTAAAATGCTTCATTACTAATTTGTTTAGTGTGAATTAATTATACACAAGTTTGTGAATTTAGTTACCATTACACGTACCAATTACTTGATTATGAAATGCGTGTGATGTGTGTGTGTGTGTGTGAATGTGCAGGGTTATGTGTGCGGGCACGATCCCTGGATTGAAGTGAGCTCGCATTGTCCTTCATACAATAGCGTCAGAGGATTATCCTGCACGCAAACGTCCCGCACGTAATCCTTGCAAAGACGCAAGGTGTATAACGCTTTTAGCTCTTATATTTCGCATTGTTATTTACAATGGATTTAGCTATTCTCGCTTTATACATTTTATTTACACATAGTTTTCTTTAGTTCTTCTCCTTTTTTATAAAAAATGGAAATCAATTATAAAAGAAAATGAAAGCAATAATAATAGAGTTAGTATTGGAGTGAGTCAAAAATTGTTGAAATTTTATTTTCGCTGGTTTCATTTACTTGACGCACTAACAGCATTAATTATATTGGCGTTGTAATCATCAAGATTAATTTATTCAATTCCTCATGCCTATCCAGGAATTGTCCCTTAGATCCCTTTTACGAAAAGTATGGATGTTATGAGACCTGCTCCTATGTTATTGTTATTAGTATTATTTTAATCCTAAAACTACATTGAATCATTTTGCAAACATAACAACTCCCTTTTATGCTAAATATTTTCTTAGCACTCTTTCAAAACATGACGTTGGGTTCTGAAATTAGAATTTACAGCCATTGAAATTATTCGTTTCTTATATCAGTTTAACGAGGAAATACTTCATAACGATTTATTTATTTATTTATTTATATTTTATATCTTTTAAAACATCTGATATGTGAAATTTTACTTTACATTGGATAAATGTAACAGTGCCCTATATCCATCCCAAAAATTATTTAGTGATCACTTAAAAAAGAATAAAGTGCAATCATAAATCAATCCCATGTCCACGCGATGCACTCCAGGACTGACAGATTTGGCGCACACGATAACTATTATTCCCCTTGTCCATTCCATTCATCATTCTAACAATTGTTTCCACTTTTCACCATAACGCAAGCTAAAAACATTAACATTTCACGATTCATAGCTTCAGATTAAAAAAAAAATTATAAAACCGAAAAATGTGAATTGAAATTTTATATAGCCCGGCGCTTCCACCAAATAGTTCAAAGCAATAATGTAAATCATAATTGTGCAAAGGATGGAAATGAAAGTGAAGATAAGTAATCAATACTAGTAGAATTATCCCATTCAGCTCGCTTGAAACTCAATTATTTCGTTCCATTTTCCAAAATAAATTCAGGAAAATATATTGCACATTAAATTTTATGTACTGTAAAGAATACCGAGCGTTTTGTTGCAAGTTTGACTCGTTGTGCAACGTTATTGATAACATTAACTTGCACTGTAGGGAATCGTTTTGTTGGTAAATTTGTAAATATCCCTGAACATAATTAAAATTAATCGGGGTGGAAAAGTAGTAACGAAAAAAGACGCGATGTAATAGGAGTGTACGGGTTTTATAGGTTCTTCGCGCACTCGTAATAAAACTAGGAGACTGGAAGGTTTGTAACAGTTATAAATGTCAAATAAAATTAAAGTAGATAAGTAGATAGAAGGGATTTTGCGAACAGGTGCAGACGAAATTGATACGTATAAAAACTAACACAACCTTTTCTTATAATAAGAATTTAAAGAGAAGTTTAATTGAAGCAGAAAATAAATAAACAAACATCTCCGCATTAATTCTTCCAAATGAATCAACTCCAATATTTTCTTTGGGAGTACTGTTCTTCATTTTTTTTTTTCAAGTAAATAAATAAATTAAAACTTCCTCCCTTTGAAGAAGTTTTCTCGCTACAAACTGTGATCTATAAAATTTGTAAACAATTTTACTCTCAACTTTAAAATTTCTGAAGTAATATAAACCAACAATTTTCTTGCTGTAAGTTATGCAAATAAAGCGGTCGTAGAAATAACTAGCAAATTAAACATAATTTTCCGTAATATTTGCGCGCACAATCCATTTTCTCTTTTCATCGTTTCTTTTTCTTTTTCTTAAGAATCCATTCCAGTGGAATTGTTTTTTTTTTGTGTGAATTTATATTTCGGTTACATGTTCGATGCATTTCCGAGATTAAAATAGAAAAAAAGATTGTATTTCAGAAGGCTTATTTATTGCTATAGAATTGTGATAAGAAAAGAAAATGTTGTTTAATGAATAAAAAACAAATTGCTTTGTAAAAAAAAGGGTTTGAGAAAAGTTATTTGTTTATTTGAGCTTGAAAAATCGTATAAATCGTTTTTAAAAACAAATTTAAAACATTTTGATTTCATGTAGCCTGGCGCATCCACCAAAATATATTTTCTTCTAAAATGTAAAATAATTTTAATTTATGGATGTAAATGTATATTTCTCAATCTTAAGTGAATAAGGGATGCTAATAAAGCCCTCTTGTTTAGTTTGCCACTAATTTTTCTATTGTATCAGGATTTTACGCACCCTCCTAAACAATAGAACTTAGGCCTGTCATTATCAGCACCCCTCTTTA
>JAODAH020021400.1:0-10898 GCA_027574865.2 Coproporus ventriculus | reverse complement strand
TATATATATATATATATATCTTGTCCAATCGACTCTAAAACTTATTTTTTCTGGAATTGGAACAATTTAGTAACGGAAAATCAAAGAAATTCGAAAATCATTTTTAAGCACCACCTAATTTATACAAAATGTTTTTTTTATCGCGACCATTAAAAGATTTTATATTTCCACTTAATAAAAATTTGAAAAAATTCACTGTCAATAAGAAAAGATTGAAGTAAAATATTGTCAGAACTACATCACTTCCGTAAATACTGGAATTCAAGGTCACGTTAATTTTTTTAATGGCAACACCAATTACGATTGCATTTCTGAGTTTTACGTTAAATTCTGAGTCCGTTAATTTAAGATATTTTTTTATTTTTATTTTATTTAATTCCTGAAGGATCAGGCAATCTTCTGTGATATAAAGAAGTTTGTAGACGCCTGTGAATTTTTCAAAATCACAATGACAAAATGGCAAAACTCATTTCTCTTCAAACGAAATATGCAAGATTTGAATATCTCAAAATTTATGAAAGTTAGATTCTGACAATTATGGCGCATTGGACTCAGAATTTAACGTAGAACTCAAAAATGAAATCTTAAATGATAGTTGTTTTTTAGAAAAATGAACATGACGTCGACTTCCGGTATTTCCGGAAGTGATGCAGTTCTGAAAATATTTTACTTCAATCCGTCTAATTGATTAAATCTCAGCAAATTTTTTCAAATTTTTATCTCAAGTGGAAGTACAAAATCTTTAATGGTTACATCAAAAAAATACCCTCATAATAAACAATTGTTTAAAATAAATCAATAACCCAAAACAACAACAGGAGGAGAAAGAAGTAAAGGGAACAGAAGCCATACATAAAAGGAACCACCGATCATATATCAAAACTACTAATGAAACACAACATAAGAACTGCTTTTAATTCACATCGAAATATTCAAAATATATTACCAAACCTTAAAGATAAAATAGAGCTTGAAAACCAAGGAGTATACAGTGTGCCCTGTGGTGGATGCAACAAAGTGCATATTGGACAAACTAATAGGTGAGCGCAAGCTAGAAAAGCGAACATAAAGTTGCGATTAAGAACAAAAATAAAAGCAGACGCAGTTGCTGACTTAACGATAATCAAGAGACATAGTGGATGGCGCCCTTGTAATGTTGCCGAAGGATATAGAACTGACTTAACTGACAAACAAGGTGCAAATTGCGGAAAAAAATACTGAACAGTAATTCTAATAACGTCGCTTCGTGCAACATTCTTAACAAATGTTGAAAAGTCTAATGTTGAAGGTCGATCCTCTGTTAATATAATGATAATAATTTTAGTAATATAGTTTCTTATGAAAAACCCAGTAATCCATTTTTTAGCATAGACGGCTAATGTCATTAGCTCCATTACTGCGTCAGTCTCCATGTTTACATATAGGATGGCATAAAGTGTAAATATCACAGATCGGGGTGCTGGTGTAAAAGCCAGCAGAAAAACGCAACGAAGAATATCACAGGTAGTGGTGAGGGGGTAATATGGTGTAAAAGGCCACATCTTTTGCGAACACCAAAGCTTTGCATTAAATATCTAATAAACAATTTAGTAAAAATTGTAGCAAAAGCAAGTGCCAAAATTTCCAAATGGATTTAAATTTGGAGAGAATAAAAACAAGAGACAAAATGTATACGACTGCATGAAAGAATTGCAAAAAAATATAAATAAATACAAAGAAAATAGCGTTATAAGCAATTTTTTAAAAACAAAATGTCATATATTTTTAAATTTGTTTAATAATATTGCATTATGTAATTTTTATAAATATAAAATGAAAACAAAAATAGAACATGTGTTAAAATTAATATGTAAATAAAAAGATGGAATATTATACTAAATTTTTTTGGGCATATTGGCAAGTTCGAATAACAAACAAGTGACAGGATTTCGGAGCTTAATTGAAGGAACATGAATTGTGAGATCATTAAGGAGTGATGTACAGTCAGTTTGATTATGAACTACTCCGTGTAAAAAAGGATGGATTGGAGCATTTTTTAATGGATGGAATCTTAAACTCATTTGAAAGTATTTTGTATAGATACCCTCTTTCCGGGATATTCATATGTTTTCTTACAGTGAAGATGTTTTAGAAATTTGCGATGTATCTTTTCTAGTTGATTTATGTAAATCTGATTGGAGTTCATCCGTACTTGAGAACAATAAGTGAGTTTGCTAACTATAGGGGATTTATATAAAGGAACAAGGGACGCTTCGTTTTTAAAATCCTGTGTAGTCCTAATAATGAAGCCCACTGACCTACTGCAGTCTTTTGTTAAGTAGTAATGTGTTTTACAAATGTTACTTTAGTATCATATATAACGCAAAATGTCAAAATGTCAAAGGTTAAATGTTAAAATATCACTTGAAGAACAAAATAGTGTACGCTATTCGGATAAGAAATTTTTCTTTGTTTCGTCCAATTTTTTCTTATAGCTTAATCTACTATGATTTTATGGATTAAGTTGAGCGGTTGACTTCAGGGTATGAAGCGTAAATATCATTAATGTTTAAATGCTCGAAATTTTGACGAGGAAACTTGATATACGTTGGCCCCGCAATGTCGCGTGCGCCTCTCCCGTCAAATTTTAGAAATGACTAAAAATGAATGACATCTAGTGTCAATGTTATTATGGTAAGTGTAGTGATAAAAAAGATGGAGAAAAAGTGTGCGGATCTGACGAGTAAATATAGACATATAATGAGAAGATATCATTGTTTGACGTGCCCAAAATAAGATGTGTATACATTTATTTCATAATATAGTGATTTTTTCAAAAAAGAAAAATTTGTGCAAACATTCATTATTTTTTAATTTAAATAAATTAAATTAATTAAATTGAGATTTTCTCAAATGAACTATTGCTTGTCGTTGTATACTTTCGCCTCCTTCCTCGTTCTTCCTCTGTGGTACATACACTAACCGCCAGAGGCATGCCTGACATTGCGGGGTCAACATGTATCAAAGTTTCTTATGTTTGGAATACATTGAGATCGCACTCCTCCCGCTCCATGTTCCATACTTCAGGGTTAAACTGGGCTTAGCCCTTGTTCGGGGCAAATATTTATTTTATATATTTTATTGTATTTTATTTACTATTTTATGTTCCTTTAATGGTGTAAATTATGTTCTACTAATTGTCTTTCGGCTTATAAGCTATGTTTGTACTAGACCATAATTTACCATTGTTTTTATTAAACTACCATGCAGGAGACGTAAAAAAATTACTTTGCTCTACCACTTTTTTGTTTTAATTTGCGACTAGTTTCAACCCGATTTGGGCCATTCTCAAGCGCAAATAATTCGTGGAAGTGGTGGAGCAAAATAATTTTTTTTGTTTACCTACATGTAAATTACCACTTTGTAGAAAGTAGACAAATTAACTATTTGAAACCAATATTATTAATATTATTATAAGGGTCCAAGGAGTATGTAGACATGTAAACGGATTAAATGGAGTTTTCAGACTTAGATAGGGTTAATTAATAATGAACTAATATGTTTCTCGAATTTGTTTAACTCCGAGAAGATATGTTGCGATGAATATAAAGAAATTACATTTTCTTTCTTATTTCTGTGAACTATCAGGTCAAACTAAGAATTTATTTCTAATAATCTAGTGCACAAGTTAAAATATTTACCCTCACTAATTCATTATAATAATTTAAAAACAAAGTTATTAGTCAAAAATGTATAAAAGTGATTGTAATAATTTTAGATGTACTCGAAAGAAGGGTTACTTGTAAAATCAGTTAGCGGCACACCTAAAGTAATAAACATAAATTTTTCGCAAGTAAATTTTTTATTCAAATCACATAATTATGAGTAACTACATACTTAAAAAATAAATTTCTCAGCAAGAAATAGATTAAAAGGAATTAATTATTCATGTACTTTTTAGGCTGCTTATTTATGTAAATACCACATATAAATTATCTTTTATTGCGAATTATACCAAATTTATACAAAAATTTAAGTGTTTAACCATATAATGAATAATTTAATGAATTGCGTGCAATAAAATGCTACTTCCACAATTAATAATAACAGTTTATGACACTAGTGTATACAGAAGGGCTTTTATAAACGAGTTGCGGAGGAATGCATAAAACCCCTTCACTCACAAGTCTCATATATTATTAGATCTAGACTGTTAAATATTAGCTCCACTATTCAACACTTTTAAAATGTGTTTGAGTAATTTAAACAGTCATAAATTAAATGCAAACGGCTATTACAATGTCGTTGAATCTACAAAAAAAAAAATTTCTTAACGATAAAATTAAAAACTCCCAATTTAACGATAGATAAAATCATTCAGTTTGACGTTTGTTCTTGTTAGGGTGTGTTGTTGTTAGGATTTCATTGTCAACAGCAATCGTTTCAAAATGAAAGTCCTATTTAATTTACGTTGTTTTTTTAACGCAGGATTTGGATTCATTTATGCACGATTTATTTAATGGGATCCTTTACATACTATAACTTATTCGCTAATATGCCCACTTTAGTATGGGAGTAGATATTTATGCATGACCGATATATAATGTGGCGCTTTAAAGGATACCAACAGGGAATAAAATTGCAGTTTATGTCCCTAGGGAATAATGTAATATTTACAATATTGTTGCCAAGCAACAATAAATACGAAACTGGAGTTGGCTGCGCGTTTTGTCAAATTCTGTCATAATCGTAAAAAAACAATAGTGTGCGTCTCGCATAAGTCCAACTTCTATTCGCGTGTATTTCACACTCGGAATAAAATGTTCCAAGATTATAAAGAATCAATCAGTGCTATTGACTAAAAGTTAGGTCATGCATAAAACTTTGAATGCAACTCGGGTGTAAAATTCTTAATTGCCCTCTCATCATCGTTGTAAACTGATACTCGGGCAATAAAGTCATTTTACACCCAAGTCGCATAAACTAATTTAACGCACATGCATTTTCATTTTTTTCTGAAAGAATTTTATTAGATTACTTTATTTTTGTTATAATGCTATGTAACTTTCTCTAGATTAAATGTATCTAAATAAATCACAATAATGCTTTGTCATTTATGAAATGCAATTTATTCAAATAAATAATATATTTATTTATAAGGCATGGTATTTTATATATTTACGAAGTTAGTCAGAAAACCATGAATTGTTCAAATGAATAGTTGTAACAAATTTTAGAGAAAATTTAACCTTTTCAAACAAAATATTTTGTGTAACATATTTACAACAATTATTTTTTTATTATAATTTACTATTTATTACATTATAGCCTAAAGTAAACAATAAGAATAGGAAAAAAGAATAAGATCTGATCCTATTAATATTATAAATGTGAAAGTTTGTAAGGATGGGTGGATCGATGTTTGTTGCTCTTTCACGCAAAAACTACTGGATGGAGTTTGATGAAACTTTACAGTAATGTAGCTTATACATGAGAATAACACACAGGCTATAACTAATGAAGATATTGTGTAAATTGGCCAAAATATAATAAGTGTCGTTTTTCTATTTTTAAATTTCGCGCTAAAATGTCTCTCAGGCCTTCAACATTAAATAAACAATAAAGTTGAAATATCTGCATAGATTATATTTTATCATCATATCTATAGATGACAAATTGTATTAAAACATCGATGTATCGAATAATCGATGTATCGTACTCTCACTATCGATGTTTTCGATAAATGTTTCAAAACATCGATGTATTTCGCTGTTTCCAAATAAATAGATTCAAAAAATCAGTTCCGGTAAATTTAGATGTATATTTTTGTTGGCAAATGGTACTTTATGATGTTAATAATAAAACGAGTTTTTTCTTAAGCGATTATTGCTTTTCTAATTCCTCAACAGCTACCAAAATGCCACAAAAAAAGTAACCCCATTATTTTTCGATGTATTTTCTAAATCTTCAATCAGAATTCAAAAATACCTCAAAATGACAGAGTCCACGGATACACATATATACACATCTATAGGCAATCAAACATACGCCTAATACGAAACGCGAGAATATTCGAGAATAGGCAAGAAATTTCTTGGCCAGAAATTTCTCGCCTAAATTTCTAGACTGATTAAATTTATAGGAGAGGATACGTTACGGGAAATTTCTAGATGCCTTTCACGGAGATATAAATAGGAAGAAGTACAAGCGCTGTGTTGTTTTTGTCAAAAAGAGTGCGCGTACTATAAATATCAGTGTCAAACCCCGGAAACGGTACAGTTGGTGTCAGGTGTGTGGTGTGAATAAAAAGATTTAAATAAATAAAACTAAAACGAAAAAAGAGTGACTATGGCTGCTAAAAGAGTGCCGTTGGTCGATTTACGGGTAGCTGATTTGATAAATGAGCTAGAGAGCTGGATTTGGAATATAGTGGTAATAAAAAGAAACTGCAAAAAAAGCTTAGAAAAGTTTTAATCGATGAGGGTGGGGATAACGATAATTTCTATTTTGAGATTGGTCTAGACTTCAAGAGCACGCTAGGAAACTTAAATAAAAAATTAGAAAGAAAAACTGGAAAATTCCTGAAATCTAGAACAGAAATTATTAGAAAACTCTGGAAATCTAGAACAAAAATTATTAGAAAATTCTGGACATCTTGAACAAAAAATATTGGAAAAATTACAGGAAAATTCTGGAAATCTAGAACAAAAATTATTAGAAAAATTACAGGAAAACTCTGGAAACTTGGAACAAAAATGGATGGAAACATCTGGAAAGTTGGAAAAGAAGCTACTAGAAAAGGAAAATAAGATTCGCGATATGTAACAAGGAACTAAAGAAAGTTTAGCGAAATTCACAGAAATTTTTGTAGATAAATTATGTAAATGAAATCAAGAATTTACTATCATGCATTTCCCAAATCCAACTGAGAAGAGTATTACTGACGATAGTATTCAAGAGTCCATTCCAGATGACGAATTATTACAGAATAAAAAACGGTTTGTGAAACAGGAGGAACCTAAAGGTATGGAACACCTGAAGGCTCGAAGAACTGACATGAAACCATCAGAATTTAAGGGAAACTCACCATGGTTCTACTACATTATTCAATTCGATGCAGCTGCTTGTGCTTATAAATGGAATAATGAAGAAAAATCAAACGCCTTGGTACTAGCATTACGGGGAGATACGATTGAGGTTTTTCATGATATGAGTACTGAAGAATGAAGAGACTTCAGAAAGTTAATTCAAAGATTAGAAAGTAGGAATGGAGGCTCTCGCTTGAAAATTCTGTATGGCTACATGCTAAGGAACAGGACACAGAAACTAGGAGAATCACTGCAAGACTTTGATGTAGAAATCACTAAGTTGGTCAGATTGGCTTATCCTGAAACCGACGAACGAGCACGAATGACGCTATCGATAAACAATTTAGTGGGTGGATTAAGAAATCGGAAACACGATTATATGTAAGGCGTAGACACCCCCACAACTGGCACGGAACCTTTAGCCGATGCTCTAGTATTTGAGAATTTGAGAGCTGCAACAAGAAACGGATTAGCTAGAATTAGAGAAATGATTACGGAAACTGACGTTAGAATAATCGTGAAGGAAATATGAACGAAGAAGACCCTGTATTGTTGAAATTGTGGAAAGTTTGGTCAAGTACGAAGTAAATACACCGAAAGAAAAGTTTCTCAATCTTGTCTTTCGAAAGTCGCCGGCGCATTGTAAAATCCACATGGCATTACTGCAAATTTCCATAATTCGGATCCGACAGTGTAAGCGGTCTCCTCTGGGCCCTCCGGCGTTAATTCCACCTGCCAGTAAATACTCTTTAATTTAAGGGTGGAAAATATTCTTGAGTCAGCCAAAGTATATATAGTGTCGTCTATTTTTGGCAACGGATAACTATCCTTATTGGTTACATTGTTCAATTGTCGATTATCTACGCAAAATATTGTAGTTCCATCACATATATCACATCACTTCTATTTCATACCAAAGTACGATGGATTTCTTGCGGAAAGTGCTTTCTCGGATATATGAGATAAAAAAAATGGGACCCATACGTTTTTAGAAGCCCAGGGTTCAGGTTTTTCATCTCTGTTAAAAAAAAAAGAATTTAACGTCATCTGTCAAGATTGAAAGCTTTCACGATAAGTAGGTGCTTTGTATTAGCTATCAATGGTAGTAATGAAATATTCTCAAACGTTATGGTTGCCAATTTAGAAAAAAAAAAAAAATCAGACTGTGATAGTGAAGTACTTAGAGCTATTAGTAAATAAAAATAAACTCTTATTTTCCTACGGATAAACTAGCAGAATAATGGAGGTAAAAAATGATCGGAAATTAATACTAAAATTTTCCGAAACTGGCTATATATAAACATTGTTTTTATTTTTGGTGTATAATATATACCATCTAATATTACCTCTAAAATTTCTTCATTTCGTAGGTGTACCTTGGACACAAAAAGTTTGCGGAACACTGCTATAGACGAAGAAATACGCTACAAATTTTTGGGCACTGGATCCTAATCCAATCGGACAAGAGCACGCTACGGATTAAAATGCATGTCCCACTTGCGCGCTAATCCCTTATGCTATTCGCATCACTGTAAAATAGACAAACGTACCATTAAAACTAATTTTTTGCGGGCATCATGGTTGGGCTCATTCTTTAATTGTAAAATAATTTCTTCCGTTTTAAATAAAGTACATGTGCAACACAATTTTTTCCTTATCTTTTCGGAAAATAAATCGTTTCAAGATTAGTACTGTATACATATGTGACAAAGTTATGTGATTTAATAATGAAAGTTATAGTTGCTTTAAATATCAAAGTTATAACTGCACTAAATTTTTCTGGGTAACAAGCAACTGCTTGGTTACTCATGTAATAAAGAAGGGATTAATCAATCATAAATTTTAAGATTTAAATGAAAACCGTTGTTCATAGTATCTAGAGAAATACAATAAAAATGGGAAAACCAAAATTAAATTGAAACCTGCTCTAAATTCTCGTACATTTCAACAGCGAGGTGTCGTTCATGTCATTACATATTAATCCTTTTCCTATGCTCAAATTATTAAGCCGCCCTTCGATATTTAAGTAGGAGGATTAAACAGCTGCGTAAGTGTCTGATCATCGATGTATATGTACATTAAAAAATAGAAAAGAGCGCAACCCATTCACAACTTTCTAAGATGATTTTAACTTAATTAAATGACATAATAAAGTTGCAGTCTCTAACTTATTTAAAAATAAGACAGTCATAAAACCCGGCAATAAAATAATATAATAATAAAACTGATTCGAAATCAGGTAGTTTATTCCATGCAAAAACCATTACAAAACAAGTTCATGACACGAACTCATAAATATGAGGTTCACTATCGTATCTAAAAATTGACTCGAGATTCCTTATTGTTTATAACACTATCTACCAGTAAACATTCTTAGCCATAACAACATCACAATTTATTATGGGAAAATATTACCTACACAATATTGTACAAAGAAATTCTAAAAAGCAATAAGTAAATGGTATTTAATTTTATTAATAAGATCCTGCTTATGTTCTATCTCTAATTTAAAATTTTATCGTGATTTCATGCTAATCAAGAGATTAAATGAATTATTCTCAATCATTACAAGATGTAAGCCAAACTGTATAATTTTCACCTTGACATTTTTATTGGATAATATTATTTTCAAATGTATTCCCTCCTTTCATCTTTATAAAAATATCTCGAAAAAGAAAAATTATCGTCATAGTATCATTTAGATATGTAAAATAATTATTTTTAAATGCTTTCTAATACAATAATTATGTTTTTAGCATTTTAATTACAGCATAGGTATAAATCGATGAATATTTTAAAATTCAGAAGCTGTAAATTGAACATATTGTGTCTGATAATTGCTACTAAGTTCGATAGCGATCACCATTATTAGAAACACTTGCTTAAGCAAATGAATTAAACTACAATTATTAATTTATTTCAATAATAAATTTAATCCAATTAAGTGGAAAGGTTAAAAGAATGAAAAATATTTAGTTATGTAACATTATTACAATTTGTAAATATTTCCTGATTATGAATTTTTAAATGGGGGAAGAATTTATTGAACCCTTAATTACATTATGTCGTATCAAGATTAATTTAAAATTTATTCATAATTTTTAGAGCGATAATTTACAAGAACTAAAATGGGGCAAATTCTCTCTTTTTTTCCTGTGTGAAAACTTGCACAAAATTTAGTTTTTCATTTATTTATGTAAATTTATTAAGCTTAAAATGTTTAGGTGTATTAACTCTCTATCGGAACAATCTAATTAGAGTTAAGTGAAAAAAAAATTATAATTTATTCCTTTAAAAACCAAATATTATTATCTAGAGTTTAGGGAAAAAGGTTTTTTTACGTTTGTTGCATGCTTTAATAGTTAAAATAAAATTTAATTTAAAAAAAAAACAAATTTTTTTTTTACTTTTTTCTATTTAAATAACACAGGAAATCTTGCCTCATAGCCCGACAAAAGTTACCCGTATGCGAGGTAAATTCTTCCAAAATTACCGTTTTAGAAAATGTTTTTTATTCATTGTAGAAAAGACTTTCCAATTATATTATGTTACAAAATTGACACATTTGCGTACCAAATGATGTGGCGCTATTTTTTTCAAACCTACATTACAATGATAGAGAGAGCAAAAGACCCAAACTGTGGCAATATGCCCTGGTATTCTGTCATTAGTGTAGTGATATGTACCTGGGTTGCGTATGCTTATCATAATGATGTTCTGTTTAGCGTAGATTGTTTTAAGTAAGTGTGGAGAAGTAGGTGAGGGTTGGCCTGATGGTAGCTTGGTATATTAGGAGTTTGTTGTGTTGGTTTAGCTGGCTGGCCTTGCAAA
>JAODAH020021326.1:0-19086 GCA_027574865.2 Coproporus ventriculus | reverse complement strand
TCTAATAAGGATGAAAAAATAAATATATCTAGGGATAATTTTAAAATAATTCCATGGAAACCATTTTTTAATGATACAATTAAAGTTTTTGTTTTTGAATATAAACCTTATATTTTCTTTAAAAATAAAAAATTGATTGGTTATGAAAAATTCTGTTTAGAAAACATAATGAAAGATTGGCCTGTTGAATATACAGTTCATGATAAATACAGTTGGGATTCAGCAATTTTTTCAATTGCAAATGGATCAGCTCATATAGCTGCTGGTGGCTTCTGGATAACCGATCAAGCTTTTAGTAAAATCGATGCGAGTTACCCACATAATCAAATCGAATCAATTTTTCTTCTACCAAAAACAAAAATGTTACCATTTTCTTTATTTATATTTTACAGTTTTTCTTTTCATACTTGGTTAACATTAATAAGTTGCTACATTTGTTTTTCAATTTTAATATTTTTATTTACTAAAATTGAAATTAAACATGAAAATAATTCAATTTCACAAATTTTTCTTAATAATTTAAGTTTATTACTAGGAAATAGTCTACAAATTACAAAAATTTCAATTAAAATAAAAATTATGACATTGATTTGGAGTATAAATTCGATTCTTTTTATAACTGCTTTCTCAGCTGGTTATAGCTACATAAATATCGTTCTTCAATATTATCCCCCAATAAAATCTTTTAAAGAAATCGCAAAAAATAAAATTAAATGTTATGAATCTTCTGATGGTTATTATTTTATGTTAAAAAATTCTTCTTATAAATACAAAAATATGATTGCAGAAAATTTTATAAGCAATTTTATTGGAGATTTACCAGAAAATTCTTGTATTATAGCTGATTTAATAGAAAAAGATTATTTAACAACCGACATAGAATTAAATAAACATGAACGTAATCAACATAAAATTCTGAATAAACCAATTTCAACGATTCAATTAACTTTTTTATTAAATTATAACTCACCTTATACAAAATTTTTTAATGAGAAAATAAAAACTTTTATGGAGTTTGGATTTTTAAAATTTTGGTTACATAAATCTAAATTGGAAGATTTTGGAATGCTTGAAGTTTATAATGATTTTTATATACATGATATTATTTTACCAGTTCAATCAACAAGATTAAAGAAATTACAAGGTGCTTTCCATTTATGGATTATTGGTATTGCCGTTGCTTTTGTTGTTTTTGTGTATGAAATAAAGTATCGATAAATCAATAAATAATTTCACTATTCTTTTTTTTTGTAATTCTCTAAATGTCTGTGTGTGTGTGTACTCTGTTATCTTGAGGTACATAGAAAGTCATTTCTTCATTTTCTTCTTTTTCGGTGTACTTTTAAGTTGAAGTTATGCAACCAACAATACATAAATACAAGAAAATTGCCAATTTCGGGTTTTTACCCGCAATTTCTGAAGAAAACATTTAAAAACGAAAAACATATCCTGATTGGCTTTCTCTTCCCTAAAATACTCTGATGATTTAGTACTATTTATTTATTCATACATGAAATTTTTATTACATATAAATCATTTCATAAATAAACGTAATTGTAGAAGATAATATTCCAAATAATAATACAAAAAAAGCTCCTTGAAGTTGTTCCAAATTTGTAGATTTAACAGGCAAAACAATTTCATGTGTAAAAAAATTCCTAAAATTCGCACGGACTTTAAAATTTTCAGTTTTCGTTACTTCCAACCAATATTTTATAAAACCAAATTCTTGAAAAATTTGCAATCGCTCATTAAATATTTTTGTATAAGGTGAATTGTGATTTAATAAAATACACAATTGAATAACAGTAAAAGAATCTTTCATTATCTTCAAATCTTGATTCTCTTCTTCATTCAATTCGATATCTGTCGTTGCATAATCATTTCCTAACACATCAGTTATTATACAAGGTCTCTCTGGCAAATCATTCTTGTAATGTATCACCATTTTTCTACCAATTTCATTTAAATATTTATGAGCAGATTTCTTCATTATATCTGAATATCCAGATGAAGATTCGTAACAAATTATATTTTCTTTACTTAATTCTTCTATTGATTCTATTGGTCGATAAAATGGGGGAATGATATTAATATAACTATACCCAGCAGAAAATGCGGTGATCAATAAAATTGAAATGATACACCAAAATACCGACATTAATTTTAGTTTATTATTAAGGTAAGTAATTTGATGACTATTCCCTGTTAATAAACTAAAATTATTAATTAAGATGTCAATAATGGAAAATTTATGTTTATAAAGGAGTTTCATTGAAATTGAAATTGATATATAACTTAAAATTAACCCCATCCAAATGATTGCTTCAAATCCATAAAATATGAACCAAATTTTTGGAAGGAGTTCAGTTTTTGGAAGAAGAAAATGCGAAATTATTTGATCATACGGAATTGTTGCATCCATTTGTTCAGGGGATTGATCTGTTATCCAAAATCCTACTGCTGTAATATTTGCTTGGTTACTACCAATTGCATCAGAAGCTTCATCCCAGGAATATTTGGGATAAATCACATATTCCACAGGCCAATTTTTCATAATATTCTTTAAAATAAAAATTTCATAACCAGATAATTCCCCTTGCTTATTATAATAGACATAAGGTTTAAATTCAAAAACGATCACTTTAACGGTTTTGTTATTAAAAAAAGGCACCCATTTCGTTTCTTTGAAAACAGTTTCATTTAAAACTTTTTTAATTGCATAATCTTCAGTTAAGAACCCAATTTCTTCGATTTGAAACTCCAAATTTAAATTCCAAAAAGTTATTTTGTTAGTCATAGTCACAATCAATACACTTAAAGCTCGAATTTTTAATTTATTTTTTGTATCATCCAAATTTCTTTTATTAAAGTTTTGACAAAATACTAAAATCCTACAATGAGGTCGAAATTTTTCAATGTTATCAATTTTATTTATATATTCTGAACTAATTATGTATCCTGTTGGTGCACATTTGATTATATCCTTCCCAAAATCATTAATATTTATAATTTGGAAATTTAATTTAATCAATAAAGTTTCAATTAAAGAAAAGTTTCCATTATAAACGATGCAATTATAATTAAAAAAAGAATGAAGTAATATTTGAGAGAATAAATGAATTAATTGTGAATTCATAATAATTCCAGTAATATTCACTTTTGTAATTTAAGTAAAAAATTAACTGTTTATCCATCTGAATAAAAAAATATTTATTGCCCAAAGAGCGTTCAGTTTACTTAAATACAAAACAAGTTATTAAAATTAATGACGATACAATATATCTAAAACAAGCTTACAAGATAAAATATTATAAACAATTAATTTTGTTAATATTTTGATTGTAATATTTGATGTATAAGTATTATGTACAGTTTAATATACTTCTTGTTCTTAGAAAATAAATTTTGCTAAATGTATTTGGAAAATAAAGATGAATAAATGAAATTTGTTGATTGATAACACTAAATTGTATCTGATTTGACAGAAATATTAAAGGCAATATAGAAAATAAATGATTAAATCCTTTAAATGGGGATAGAAAACATAAACTATCCGCCCAATATGTCGTATAACATGATTGATGAAACTCAAGAAGCAAGCACTTTACTTTTATATATTAAAACAAGAATATATATATAGATTTATAGAGAAGAAAATAAAGGAATAGAAAACCATGGTTAAAGACAGGAAGGAATAGAAGAAAATTACACAACTGTGGTTCTAAAAGACCTATTGAAGTTAAAAAGCTCTATATATATGATTTAAAAAAGTACATATGAATTTCAGATAGTATAAATCTTCCAATGAAAACATATAAACAATTAAATTTTATAATATATTGGAAAATTCGGCATCTTATTAGAATTTTTTTAAATTTCCCGCGTTTGAAACAAAACTCCCGCGTTGTTTATTTTTGCGTATGCGCCATAAGTAGTTTGTGTGAAAATTAACCTAACTTCTTAACATTTATTTTTATTTATCTTTATATAAACTCTACATTAATTATTGAAAATGAGTAAAAAATCACACGATATTACTGAAGCGAAGAAATGTCTAGAAGGTAAAAGTGTATAATTTTTTTTTTCAAACCCGTCATTCCTTGTGAATATTTTAACTTAAATTGAAAAAATTGTAGAATTTAATGTGTACGACCAAACCATGAGTGATGAAGAGATTCTTAAAATCTATCAAGATCTTAAAAAGTCTGGTGATACTAAAAATCAATCAAACGAAATCAGTTCTGAAGATAGTGAAGATGTATTTACCGAGACTTTATTGTTCAAATCGAAGCAATGGTCAGAACAGAGGCAATTAGGTATAATCCAGAAACGAACAAGATCTCGAAAAGATTCTGATATAGTTGTATTGCCTTCGATTGATGAAGTTTCAACTATTCCTACAACTCCAAAGCGAGGAAGACTTCAAAAAGACGTTAAGAAAGATAAATTGGCTTCAATTGATGTTTATAGTGTCGGTACAAATAAATGTAAAACGCTTGAAATCATACATCATACACCAAAAACGAATGGACCTTATTATTGCCATAGTAGTTTGCAATCGTTAACTTTAAAAGAAAAAGCGAAGAGAATTGCGGCATATCATGTTGCTTTAGCAAAAGAATTTGAAAAGGTATCGAGAAAATCATTAAATTTTGCCCCTTGGTGTGATCCAATTCCTGCAAATGGAAAATTTAATATTTTCCAAGATAAAAAAACTGAAATATCCACAAACGATTTTTTGCAAGAAGTTGATAGTATAAACGTATCTGAAGAGTTGTATATATCTAGAGGTGGAAGGCATACAAAAAGGAAAACATATATTGAGGATGGTTTAGAAGAACAGAGCGAAAAGAAGAAAGCTAAATCGGATAAATCTTTTCAGCCCAGCAATGCAAAGAAATTAAGTAATAGTGAAATTATGAATCGAAGTTCGTTATTTGCGGATTCTCCGAAAATGTCAAGAACCGAAAAGATTATTACAAATAGTATTGATGAGATTAAAAAGAGGGAAAAAAGTGAAGCGGAAATTAAGAGGTTTGAGAAGTCATTGGATAATTCGCCGGAGAATGAAGATTTTGAATTGAAAGTAACTTCTAGTCATTTTCCAATGAACGATGATGGGAAAGTTACTTTTATTGATGCGGATGAACCAGATTTTCAGAAAATTAAAGTAATTAATGCTGTTTCAGGAAGAAAGGGATATAGAAGGAATCAAAGCTATCAAACTGGTGAGTATTATTTAATCAGATTATTAAATTGGTAAATTTAGTTCAATTCGGATGAAATTGGTAGGGCTCTAAATAAAATTTCAAATTTTAAATGAATTTTGTAATTTTTATTCCAGTTAATGCATCTGCATCCACAAGTGGGATTTCTCCAATGAAGATTCCTGTTAAAACTGAAACCAAAGCAGAAGTTAATAAAAGGTATAAGGGTCCAAAAGATGCAAAAAAGAAAACTACTAGATGCCCAATTTGTAGTATCGAGTTCCTTCAAACTGATATAGAGGTAATTGGCTAATTTGTTTTTCCTTTTATTAGAAATATACATATTACTTATTAATATTATTTCGTTTTTTTTTATTTGTTTTTAGGAACATGCATCTACTTGTGGATTAACTGCTGAAATGGAAATACAAAATGACCTTCCAAATCAAGAAATTACAGGAACAAATACGATTACTTGCAGCATTTGTGATAGAGTATTTATATTAAATACGGACTATGAAGTTCATGTAAAAAAATGCATTAAAGATTCTAAATCAAAGTAGCATTTCTCAAAAGAGGAAGAACCTTATTTATGTACATTTTTATATATTTCTTTATTAATATTTTTTGCATTTATTATAAAAAATTCCGCATTAGATATAAGGTAAATTTTTGATTGTCTACAGATTAGCCTTTAGTACAGTCTTTAATTAATATTGTATATATTTATTTAATTAAAATAGAAATAATTTTTTAATATTTAGTAAAGGAAAATCTAGCCAGTATTTAAAACTATCTATATCTTGATATATTATTTAGATTATTATATTAAATACTAACTAGATTTAAATAAATAAATAATTTATATATTATTATTCTAAAAAATGTTTTTGTTTTGTGGGTTATTTTGAAAATTTTCAAAATGGAAAATAAAAAAAAATGTAGCCATATATTATATTTAATGCAATGCAAAATAGATTTTTTGATGTGGTAAATTTTTTAATATTTAAATTATCTATTAAATAATAGGAATTGTCCTCGAAATAAATATAAGTGCAGCTAGTTGTTTTGTTCTATTGTTATATCGTAATTAAGCAAAAAAACACTTGAATAAAGTTATTTCTTGATCTATTTTTCATAAAATATTTCTTTAATATTCTTATTATCTCCTCAAGTACTCCATATGTGGATCCTAAAAGTTCAATTAAAAGAGCTTTTGATCATCTATGTATTTATAAATGCACCACTGTTATTAAAAAGATTATTTATTACTAGATTTGTTTAAATATAAATAAAATTATTGATTGACATCTGTATGTACAATATTAATTATATACATCATACCCAAAATATAATTGTCCTAAATAACAATACCAACAAATTCTATTTTTACTTTTCATGTGTTATCATATCATTACAATTAATTATTTAAAGCTGTTCTATTTCTTTGAGATGTAAATACGGTAATTTCTTATATGGCAGTTTCAAACTTTAAAATCTCTTCGAAAAACTTGGTACATAAGTATGTCTCGACAACGTTTTACTTCTCTTTTGTATATTTTCATATCTTTCATATTCATTTTTATACTCGCGTTTTTCCTTCGCCAAATTATAATATACAGAATTTTGTTTTTCCTGAATTACATCTTCATATGAAGGAGGGGGAGCTGAAGCTGTCGTAGGTTTCTTCTTATATTTTTCTTTTCCACCCTGTTCAAAAACATAATTATTCACTCCAAATTTCACATCCTTTTTAATACTTCCATTCCTTCTTTCGATTTGTTCACAATTAACACAATCAATTGGATATTTAGCTTTAATCCTTTCAATTTCCGATTTCAATTGAGATATTTCACTTTCTAAGCCGGAAGAAACAGATTCCCAACTTCGGGTTGGAAATTTTCCAGATTCTGTTCGATAAATTACATCTTTACCTTTCAATGAAAAATCTTTGTTTTCTCTCCTGAAACATACATATTTGGACATTATTGATTATAAGTTACCTTTTACATCGACTACCCAAGATCTTTCTTTTTCATATTGTATAAGTTACTGATTTTTACTGGAAGTATAAAGCATGACTATTGATCTAAATTTGATTGCTGCAATTATCCACATGCAAGCATTTTCAACATACCTGACAAATTAACCAAGAATTATATTACAAGCATATTTAATGAGGTAAATGGAACATTAATATTAATTTCATATTGATTTTGTTTTTATATTAATGTATATGTCTGCTTTTATGAAGCCATTTCAAAATAACTTGTTTATATCTTGTAAATAAAGAAATTTTATAGATTTCTATCATGTATGATCAATATATACAAATTACTTTGTTTATTTGGCTAAAATTGTCTGTAAGAAATGATTTTCTGCATTGAACTTTAATTAAACAAGAAATATGTTTAGAAAAAATTTATTTATTTTTTAAAATTACATTTGCACACATAAACATTCTTATTATAATTTTTTTTAAACAATCAAATAGTAAAATAATTAAATTAAATATAATGATGAAACTCAGAATCACAAGAACAACCAATTGCAATTGATTGAAAATGTTTCTCCCAACAATTATTTGAACCAAAATTAGATTTCTTTCTTTTCAAAAAAACCATTGTTTTAAATTTTGTCACACATTCTTTATCCTTATAGACAAAACATTTCGATTTACTTATTTTATTTTTTAAATGATCAAATGGGTCTTGTTTACCATACAGTTTTTGGCAAGTGATATTATTAAATTTTGGTGGATCATATTCATATTCATATTCGTTTCCAAAAAAATTAGTTGTAGAGCTTGTAGTACATTGATGATAATCATGCTAGAATTATAACACATTTTATTGTTATATGATAATAAATTAACAAACAATAAAATAAATAAACTTCTATTACTCACCACACTTCTTTCTTCTTTTTCCCATTCAAAATATTCTAACCCATTATTTGTATTATCAACAAATTGGGCATTGATGTAAACCAAAATTACCACCAAGATCTAAAAAGATTTTTTTTTGTTAGCAATTTTATAATTATAATAATAGAAATAACTTACAAATATTTTATTCATTTTCATATTACTGCAGTACCATAACTGATTTATTATAATCCGTTTTGCTTTTATATGTAAATCCAATTTTGTAAATATTTGTGTAATTTTAGAAAATCCCTCCAAAATGAATCGTTATCAATTAGGTTTAATCTGCAAACAAATAGGTACACAGATTTTTTTTTATGTCGGTTAATTAAATTAGTTATTTTGGTATTGACGTAATTAATGCAGATGTATCTAATTAATAAAAATCAGTTCTTTTAATAAAAATAAATTTAATTAAAATATAAATTTAGAAAATGCAATTTAATAATAAAAATAAAAAATCATATTTCTTTGGAATTTAGAAAAAAATTGAATTAGTGTCAATGAAATTACTCGTGTCAATATGACAACGTTCGTACTTGTCCCCTATCTAAATTTTTTTAAGTGATAATGCAAGATTCAAATAAAAGGACACAGTCGCGCATTCCAGTTTTATTGGGCAGGCGATTATTAACTCCAGAAAAAAACAACAGTGCCCCTAATTTATATGGAAATACAAAATTAGAATATTCATGTCATAAACTCGCACATTCGAAATTACATCTACATGAAAATCTTCAAACACCATTATCGACTGCCGACACAAAATTCGGACAATACCTACGTAATAAACAGAAAAAAGACAAAGATGAAAATGATGAAAAGAAATCGATGCAATCATTACCTTGTCCAACGAATGTTGTTAATTTGAAAGGACCTTCAAATGAGATGGTTGGAACTGATTGGGCTGATGACACTGAACCCAATCGTCCTCTTACATTAAATTGGATGCCTTCAGATGATTCAAAAATTGAGAAAAATCAAGAACCAAATAAAAAAGAAACCAAAGAAGTTTCGATAGGTTGTAATAAATCGAAAAATAAATCTTTTGAACATATCGCTTTAACGGATTATTCAAGACCAGTTTCGAAAAGTCTGAGTGAGAAACAACTTCTTCAAAAATTATTCATTCCTTTCGTTTCAAATGTTAAAAGTAAACGGAATGTAGAAGGTAGCACGAATAAAAAATGTATAAAAGAAGATTGCACAATTAAAATTACACCAAATAAAAAAAGAAGAGGAAGAAGTGTGGAACTAACAATGGAAGGTAAACCGGATGATATTAAAGAAGCTAAAAGATGCGATGCTGCTTTAGATTTACTTAACAAATCAAAATGTGATGCAACTACAGTTACTTCAGTTGAATACACAAAATCTAAATTGAGATATAATCAAAAGCGTTCACAAAATAAAGGAATCGAAGCAATTTTAAATAATCACAAAACTGAGCATGAATTATTTAAAGATATAAAAACAGTTTTGGTGCAATTGGTTGAAAAAACAATTTCAAAAATAGAACAAAGCAGATCTACATCTAAAGAACCTCGCCGTTGTTCGTGTAATCAAATTAAAGAATATAATGCTAACAATTTTTTGTATGATGTTAAAATGATTTTAGAAAAATTAGTTTCTGAAACAATTAATAAAATTGATACCGCAAAATGTTTAGAAAAAGAAATTGAACAGAAATTAAATCCTTCCAATGTCAATATGAAGAAATTTATAGAAGATTTAGTTACCAGTACTGTTAATTTCACTTATGGGAATATTTCAAATAAAATTAAATCTTCAACCCAAATTTCGGATGATTCTTTAAATGAATTAAAATATACTTTGGAATCAGCTGTTAAAGATGTTTGTGATGCAGGGAATGTAAAAGATGAAGAAAAGACGATTTCAGTTGAGACTAATACTTCGGAAGATATTTGGATTAGATATTTGGAATCATTGCTTGATTTTAAAACTGCTGATTTAGCATCAACAAGTTCGATACCATTGTATGCACGTGGAGAAGATTTAATGCGTCCAAAATCTTCAAGAAAAGTAAACAAGATTTATAGGCAATATGTAAGTACGGCTTCTAAAAAGGTGGTGATTGGAAGTAAATATCAAGATGGGCAAGTATACAATAAAAGCATTAAGAAATATCGTATGTTACAACCTGATTCAAATAATAACACAATTGAACGAACCATAGTTATAGAAACAACTTATAAACCTGAGAGTTTTATGAATAAAAAAACAAATAAATCAAAAGTAGATTTACAAGATGAAAAAAATTTAATTCCAAATTCTTCAAAAATAAATTGTGTAAGTGTAGATCAAGCAACGGGCGATGAAGAAATTATTAAACCACCAAGAAAAAAACGAAGAAAGAAGCGATCAAATAAACGCGAAGCAATTTCACAAAATACTGATTGTACCGAAAATCAACAAACATCAGAAAATACAGAAGCGTTGCAAGAATCTTTGATTTCAGAAGAAATTGAAAAGGATAAAGAAACGTATGCGAATGTTTTGAAAGGTAATGGGAAGAAAAGTGCTACTTGTATAAAAACTTTTAAATATTGGAGGCCTAGAACCCCTACAACTGCCGCAATTCGAACTGAAAGTAACGGAGAAGTTCATCAAAAAAATTTTCCGAAAAATAAATACAAATTAAAAAATGGGAATGGAAAAATTGTAAAGAAAATACGTAAACAGGAAAATACCTCATCTGAATCTGAAGATACTGTGAATGTTATTACATCATCTGAACAATCTACTGAAACTACTGAAGGAATAAAAATTAAAAGAAAGCGTTGTTTTAAATTAAATAAGAACCAGAAGTTATGGGATCAACGTATTTCGGAATCTGAAGAGGAAACACATTTGGTAAATAATTCGGGACTTACTGAAAATAATTCTAACATTGATTCTCCTGTTAAAACAGAAGATTTAAATCGTGAAACGCCCGGTGACGAGAAGAATTTGGAAGATGCATCGAAAATCCAAGGTAATAAAAAGGAAGAAACCTCTCAGACAAAACCCCCAAAAAAACGAAGGAGACATAACAAACATTCAAATAATGAAACTAAATTGAATCAAACATCTGTAGATACTTGGAAAAGAAATTTGATTAGTATGAAAAGGGAAGTGAAGCAGTTGATTAGTTTACATAAAAAAGAAAATTTTGAAGATGATTCCGAAGAAGATGATCAACAAAATATAATCATTGAGGGTAACATTATCTCTAAACAAGCTTTGGATAGTAACCGAATCATTCAAAATGCTTCCAATACAAGTAATTCCAACAAACCTGCTGAAATTGAGAAAACTTCATTTGTTGATAATTCTTCTAAACAAAGCACGACTTCCCCATTTCAAATAAATAAACCAAATTTGCATACAATACAACCCCCTGAAATATATCAACCTGAATATTATTTTTATACAAATTTAGTGAATAATTATTACGCGGAAACACAAAATGCAACAGGTGATAACAATTCAACGGCGCCAATATTAGGTTATACCACACCTCGTATGGTACATGGTGCTAATATTTATCGCCCATAATACCGAGATTTAATGATTTATTTAGGTGTATTGTCTTTTTTCTTTAAAAACCATACTCATTCTTAACAAATACATGAGTCTTATTGTCTTAATATTTTTATATTAGTTTATTTTAGCATTTAAAGATTCATCAAAATTAATTTAATCTTGCAATGTAAACTGAAATAAAAATGAATATAAAACTTTTGTACATTTTTTTATGATTAGAATTTTGTATTGTATTCGTTTTTATTTGAAGCAACAAATAAATTCCTTTTTTGCTGATCTAAAGTTTCACTTTTCTTCTTTTGGTTCCTTCATAGGTTAGGGTCACGTCTTTTTTTTATTCATAAATTTAAATTATATTGTTTTAGCGGCTTTTATTTGTGTATTTAGGAAACAAACAAAAAATTAACAAAAAACTACAAATCAAAATTATATTACTAAGTCAGGATTACACACAAAATTAGTAGCCTTTATAGAATAACTGTTAGAATACGAGAAGAGAGTATAAATTCAAGGTTACGAATTAACGAACAGGAACTTTCAGTCACTTTTCTTCGACCAAATAAAGAAAGGAAGCAAAAAGAAAAAGATTTTTTTTCTTAGTCGTAGAATAGTCAAAAAAAACATTAAAGTTGCTGTTCGCGCATATCTTGAGCTTGAATTTGTATTCTCTTCTCATATTCCGGTCTATTTTGGCAATAAATAGTGTAAGCTTCAGCTTGTGCGGGATCTTTAATATTTGGTTCGTTGAGTAAATCTTGAATTCCAAGTAAAATTTGTTTAATTGTAATAGCAGGACGCCAATCCTTTTCTTCATCTAACAATGATAAACAAACTGTTCCTGAAGGATACACGTTCGGATGAAATAGTGGAGGATCAAATTTACATTTTGGTGGTGTGATTGGATAATCTTCCTTAAAGATCATGCGTAATTTGTAATTACCATTTTCCCAAGATGTACCTTTCCTTCCAGGGATATAACATTCCCAATTCATTAAATTCAATGAACCATCAGGATTTTTAATAGGACGAGCTGCAAATCCAAATGGATGATCTTTTCTCCATGCTTTTCTTTCTTCTGCTAAGCGAACCACTGCTATACCAGACATTCTATACTTAAAAAAAATAAAATTAATGATTACATTTAATACAATTGAGATTTTTAAAATTATTTTTTTGTTTGATTATCAAGTTTCATATTAATTTAAATTAAAACGATTTTTAATTGTTGTGCAAAATATGTACAGATTAGGATTTCAAAGCCTAAGGAACTAATGTAATACTTACCGGTCAAATTGTCAAAAAGAAATATAGTGATACTGCTAAAAAAAATTAACTGAAATTATTTTCACAATTATTTTGACAGTAGATTGTAAATAAATCAACGCCTTCTGTATGAAAATTAAAGAAAAATTGCGAAGTAAGCTAAATATTTAATTTATATTTTTGTGGAATGCTTTGTCGAGGGGACATATTGAATAAGAAAAAGTGAAGTTTTGAGTGTGCAAAGAGGTAGGAACGTTATGGTATATTATAGGTATTGGTGTGCGCACACCTTTCCGTAAGCAGAAATGCGTTAGAGTGAGATGTGAATACGCAAAACCAGCGGAAAACTGCTCGTTTATTGTACGTTCTATCCACATTATATCTACTAGGGCAGTCAATTTTTATTACTCGGGTATCTCGGGAATTACCCTTCCTTGTTTTTATATCATTTCTTCTATTTAGATCTCTTTAACCTTTTAATCAATTCTATTTCTTTTTTAATATAAACCTGCATAAATAATTTGATATTTAATAATGTTAAAAATGTATACATACCTTTAAATAAGAATTCCTATAAATAATTGTCGTTTTGGAAAAATTAATAATATGCATTAACCAGCAAAATAAATTTCATTAATATAGAGATAAAGTGAATTTATTAAAAGTCTGGCATGCAACATTATATAACGCTATTTACAAAATAGTTACTTTATCTAATATTTATTTATTTTAAGTGGTGATTTTAATTTTAATATATTCCCTTTTTTTTCATTAGCGAGAAAATATATGTACAATTTCATACAGTCGGTTCAATATACATAATTTTTTTATGTTCATATTAAATGGAGTCCTAAAAATCTATAATGGCATTAAGTATTCCTAAATTATTGTTTAATTACATGCAATTTATTTTAAAGAAAAATATTCTTCATTTAAGTAACAGTCTACATAAAGTGGTCATTTTAAATTTTTTCCCTTTCGATTTTTTTATTATTTTTTAATGAAAGAATTACATCGAAAATAAATGCTAGTTCGTAAATATTTTTTTTTATCGAATATACATACATTAAAATATATATCAAGTACCATCAAATCCATTTACTGTAATTCTATCAATTTTTTTTATAATGTTTACAAAAAAATGTGTAGGAGCAAAAATATTTTTTATTACGCACATATCTTTGCTTTTACGATATTTCCCATTTAGAATAATCTAAATTGCACTTAAGCAATTATAAATATTTTCTTTGTATTTTTAGCTAATTAGTTTATCACAATATAAGCAGGTATACTAAGTTACTAAATTTTTAATTTCCAATTAAAAAATAAATAAATAGAATTTATATATATATAAAAAAAAAACTTAAGTGACTAGAAGAAATTTAATTAATAGAGATTACTTTTTTTTTTTAGAAAAGGAGTAGGAATTTAGGAAAAATTTTTGTCTTTTAAACATTCAGTTAAAGGTATGAAAAAAATTTGTACAACTTTTTAGATTTAAAATCATCAGCACGAAGAAATATATCAGTTTTGAAAAATTGATACAAGAATTTAAAATACGAAAATGAATATATTTGTGTTAATAATTATTCAGGGATGCTAAAGAAACATTTTCACAAAGTTTGGAAGAAAAATTCCATGTGGATATGTTTATATTTATACCCAAATACAACAAGACGAAAATTTTTCCCACATTTTTTATCTTTTAAAATTTCAGGTTATTTCAGTACAAACTCCTAATCTAAAAGTTTGTATACCAATTTTATAAAGAAAAAGAAGTGGATTTAAGTAAATAACATGCTAAAAATTACAAGTAATACAAATACTTTTAATTGCTTTGAATTAAATTATTAACACATAAAAAAATATTGTAATTTTAGCACAGGACGTTCTTACCTATTCCACTCTATGACAATTTCTTTTTTTTTTTAATAATTAAATTATTTAATAATATTACACTAACAATTCTGGCGATTTCGTGCTGTCTTATTCTTAAATATTATGTGAGTTTTAAAATTATCTAATTTTATTTAATGTTCTGCATTCACTTGAACCATTCAATTATATTTAGCACATATAACAAATAAATAAATAAATAACTTAATTTGTACAAATTATTAAATTATCTCGTAGCTGGTTTATATCTATGAAGTTTAAGGGCTACTTTTCCAGTAACAGTCTTCAGTACAGCACAGGCTTCTTCACTTGTACTGTTATCAATTTTTTGTCCGTTCACTGATACTAATAAATCACCTTTAACTATTTTACCATCCACATCGGCACAACCACCATTTAACTAAAATTTAAAAATAAAAAGAAAGATTAATAAATTTTTTTGTAAAAATATTTTCAACTTACAATTTCGGTTACATATACACCCTTCCCTGCTTTACGTGATGAGATACTAAGACCTAATCCTTTTCCAGGTTTCTTCACGAATTCTGCTTCAATTAATTGGTAATCTTCTTTATCAGGTCGGTAAATTATTAATTTCATCTGTAAAATAAAAAAAATAAAGAAATTTAATTAAATTTTTTGGAAGGTTTAGAAATTTTACTTTTGGCAGTGTCTGTCGAAGTGCTTGTGAAGCAGCATTTTGTGTGATATCTTTTAAAGAAGTTCCATTTACATCTAAGATTTGATCTCCAGGTTTCAGTCGGCCATCTTTATCTGCTGCACCTCCAGGATATACTTCTACGATCATTATTCCTCCCTAAAAAAAATTTAAAAAAATCTGTTAATATAATTTGTCGATAATTATTGAAACATTGATGTGTAATGTACTTATAATTTTTATTTAAAAAATTACTGTAATTATTACTTGTTAATTTATTTCTTTGAATAAATTAGTAGGAATGTTATAGAAAATATAATTTAGTATACGAATGTAAAACTGGTTTTAATTTTAAATGTAAATACTATCTTTATGATGTTCAAACCCACACCGAGTTTTATTTTAATTTAATTATTACAAAGTTCTATTTCAAATTAGTGCAATTAAAATTTCATTTCCGCCATAACTAAACATAATCATATTAGAAAGTTGAAGATAAAATGCAAATTACCGGTATCGCTGTATCCTTCCCACCAACAAAACATAATCCTAAAGATTTATTATCTGATGCTATTTCTATTGTGGTATCACGTCCTGGAATAATCGAACACGACGATGGATCAGCAGGAGGTTCTAAAAAAATTAAGAAAATTATATAAAAAAAAAAAATTATAATAAATTTTGATGGAAGAGAGAAATTTTATTTTACCTTCATAGGTCATGCTTGTAATATTTTTAAATGAATAATGCCAGATGTATAAAATTTCTAGAAGATGAAATATAGTAAACAATAATAAAAAAAGATGAAATACTTCTTATTTTTATATAAAAAGAATAAAAAAAAATCATGAATTCAATTTAAATTTCTTTTTATGTTTAAAATGAATTTTATGTGAAGCTTATTCATTTAATTGTTTAAAAGAAATAATGTGTCGTTGTTTATTGATAATTGATGCAAATGTAGTTAATTGGTACAGAGAGTGCCTAATGGACTTGCTACCAGATTGTATTAAATAGGCGCATTCAGCTAATAAAACTGTTGATAAACAATTGAAACATGTTTAGCTTTTGATTGCTATCAAAATTGTTAAGTATTCGTTGGGCGATTGTGTTATTGGGAATTGGCGATTAAATGAATTACAATAATAAATAAAGGAATAACGTTTTTATTTTCATGAACTTGAAAAATTCGTATATGAAATCTAAATGTTTGTTTGTGTGCATGTGGGTCCGTGGGCTCTGTTATTTTGAGGTACACCTGGGAAGCGGGAAGTCGTGAATACGAGACTCGCCGGGATTTGATTTTTTTATCTTGGACCTTTCATCCACCTAATAGCTCGGTAATGAAGCTTGGCATTGATATATACCAACCTATAGAAATAAAATGAATCCCGTAACCATTTGAATGTAATTTAAAAAGTTAGCAGAGCAGAGGGGATAAGACGGAATATTCTTACTGCCTTATTTATTTGCTCTATAATTTACTAGTTCATTTTGGTAATGCTCTTAAGCATTGTGACATGGTTATTAATGGATTTTATTTACCTGGAGTGGGTGTTGTAGGCCTAGTTGCAGCCGAACCTGCTTTAAGGCCTTTATTGGCAGCATTTTTATCTCCATCAGGAATTGGTGTAGACGTCCTCTTCCCAGGATTCGACACCACCAGAGTCACCAATCCTTCAGTCCGTTTCAACAGATTGGCAGCCTGAAAATTCAGAAACAACCCATTAAGCAAAAAAAAAGTTGTAATAAAATAAAAAGAATCCTTATATATCCAAATATTTTATTACCTGCATTTTAAACGCAGTATAATTTTACATTTTCTCATTGTGTGTAGGGATAGGGGCATTATCTATGCATTTTATGATAAAACGTTCAGATAATTTTGTTGCGAAGAATATTTAATAAAAAAAAATATATTTTTACTGAAAAAAAAGAGGCGAACACTGTTCTGAAAGTATAATAAAACCAACACTGATAATGTAACAAGCACAGTTAACACAGATGTGTATCAACTTCGTTGCACAAATAAATTAAGAGCTTACTAATATAGGCATTCAGTACGGTCCATTGTGTACAAATTATACAATGAATAAAACTAATTTTTTATAGCATTTGAAATCACTTTTTATGCATATCATCATTCATTTTATTAGTCGTAAATTATAATTTGAGTGCAAAATAAACATAAAAATATCTGTTCTTGATCTTATTTGTTACTTCTTCTAAATATCTTTCTTATATTCAAATAATACTGTCGATAAAACAGATTAATTCATAAATTTTTGCACGTATAATAAAATTTTATGTATAATATTATTATATTTTACGACCATTAATACAATTACAAACAAATTACACATTTAGAAAGCTGATATTAATTAGTTTATTAATGGCGCATTATTTTTTTTTTACATAAAACAGCGATACTTACAGTATCGTAGTTAGAGCCAAGTAGTGAATCTTTGTTAACAGCCAGTATCATTTCACCGATCTCTAGTCCAGCCTTGTAAATAAAAAACACACAGCTTAAAACGAGTAACGTACTCAAGCAAATTAAAAAATAAAAATAAATAAATGAAATTAAAAAAAAACTCAAAAAAATGAATAAATTGAAGCTTAAATGTACCTTTTCTGCAGAGCTCCCTTCTTGTATATCTGATATGAATATCCCTTGACCAACTTCCGCATGCTTTCCTTCAATTATCATTATTCCTAAACTCTGGCTCCCCTGCAGATACAACACATAAACACAGTCAACAAACAACAACATTTAATGGGAATAAGGGTATTCAAATATGTTTTACAACATTTATTAGTCGTTGTTATGTTTAATTTTTCATGTTAAATAATAAGTACGTATAAGATTTTAAGATGTAATTAATTTTTCTAGAAAGGAATTTCATTTACACAATAATTAAATAACATCAAAAGATAGGAAATAAAATATATCTGAACTATTACTATAATAAAACATTAAAAGACTAAAACGATAAAGCGAAGATATTAAAAAATTGTTTTTGAAATTTTTAATAAAACTCTTCCAATTCTTTATTTTATTTTATGAAAATATGTACCTAGACGCAATAAAACAACAAAATATTAATTAAGTTATTAAATCAATATTTTTTGAAGGATTTAATAAAATTTCTTTACTTTATAAAACAATTTTAATTTTTCATCATGTTGAATCAAAATATTTGCAAATAAAATTAAACAAGAATCTAATTACCGATTATAATCATCTTCTTTCACTCATTTTATTAATTACACATTTTTTATTATTATTAATTAGAATAAATAAACAAGGCGGTAGTAATGCACAGCGACAAAGCTTTTAATGTTATACCAGGAATAACAGCTTATATTTGTGAGGAAAGTAAATATTATGTTTTATTATAATAATTTCTGATAAGATAAGATCATATGTATACAAGATATGCTCCCAACTTCGATTAAAAAATAGATAATTTCATAATAACAAGGCTAACACAAAAAAATTTAAAACAATTAAATTTATAAAGTAAAATAATTTTTTAAACAAAGTAACGATTACTTTTTTAAATGAGTACTCAGATAGGAGTTCT
>JAODAH020021288.1:0-15171 GCA_027574865.2 Coproporus ventriculus | reverse complement strand
CATAAAATTCCAAAGTATGTTTTTTCATTTTCATTGCTACATCACTCTCATTCTCATTACTCTATATATTTTGGTTTTGCCTAATTTGCAATATCATGTTTTTTAACAGATTTCCAAAAATTTTCTCATTGTCATTTTATACAAACTGAAAACATAAAAACATGTATATTATTGTTGTATATAATGTTAATCTGTTGTTTTTAGGTTTACCAGATAAAAAATTATATCCAACTGTATCTGCGGTATATGGTAACACAGAAGTTTCAATGGTATACCTCGGACCGCCATTAGATGGCTAACATAATATTCGGACGATACTTCCACAGCCTCCTATTATACCTGCCTCATAACGGAGAGAGTGAAAAGATGGCTACATACTCGACTGTCAGGTTTGCCATGTGATACTACTAATTTATTCTCGTATATTATAATTAGATACACGATCTGATTGTTCCAAATAGGAAGGAAAATCATCACAATATTAATAGAGCAATGATCACGACCATAAATGAAATTGCAGAGGTGATTGTTGCTTTATTTTAGCTAATTTTTAGTTAAATAAGCTTAAAGGGGGCATTTTTGCATAGCACAGACTTAAATCTCTATTATTAGTAAAGTGTATCTCTGAACAACCAGCAATATTTAATCCTCAAAAAAATTTGGGTACTAAAATCCATTTATATTCTTATATTATTTGCTTTATTCCTACTTGATACCATCTATTTCTTGTTTTAATTCTTTGTGCTGCTACCTTTTTTTTATTCCAATTGAAAAGATTATCACTATTGAGAGCAATGTTTTTTTCAAATATAAAGCGAAGGTTCTTGATTTTTACAAAAAAAGAAAGTTGCTCTTCTGCTTCTAGACTATTTTTAAAATACTTCGTTTTATATTAATATCTACATACCAGTTTTTGGGCAAATTAATTCAGTGCCTTCAAATTTTATTTTCTGACATTTCAATATAAGGTATGGTTTTGTAATAATACACTAAACTCAGCATTAGCTAAAATGAAGTTGAAGAGTAGTCCTTAGTAGTTAAGATAAATTTTACTTTAACTAAAATTGTTTGGTGTATGATTATGAAATCTGGCATAAATTAATTTATATTGTGAATGCCTTGGCTTTTTTAATATTAGATCAACATTCCAATTTACTTCATATACATAACAAAATTAAAATAGCGACAATAAAAAATTTGCATTTCAATCGACTGCTATATGTAAAAATGCCTCTATAAAAAACCAAAGTCCTTAATTTATTTATACCACTAGATTTTAAGTACGCTCGCCATTTTAACTAAGTCCATTTAGGTCTAAGTTTTTTTTTTTCTTAAAAATGTTGTAAATAAGAATTTAAAAATTTATAAGGCCCATTGATCTGTGTAAATAATCGCATTACTGATTAACATTTTTGGTAATTTTCTTTTTGAGGGCCTAGACAATTCGTTTCCACAGGAAAAAAATTTTTGTAGTGCGTTCATACCATCGTTGCCTTTTTAGAACTGGCAATTTTTTTTTTTATATTGTAAATGAGATGGAATAGATACGGGATATGTTACTATTAGTTTTAAAACGATTTTTTTAAAATAATTAACTTATTTATTATTTATTTTTATATTTATTAAATTCCACTATGACAGCCGTGTTCATATTAATGATCCTGTGATACTTTTGTTGTAATAATTAGCATTTAGTAACAACCTAACCATTCATTGACACAAATTAAAAATTGTTCATTTAGAACTTTATATTTGCTATGGCGGGTTGTTAGGCAGGAAAATGATTTATTGGAGTGTGGTGTTTTTTAGTAAAATTCCATTCTTGCCACATTTTCAAAATAGTCCAATATTTTTTTAACTTATCCATTTTGGTATTTATTGGTATTTTTTTTTTTTTTAATTATGGTAATTCTATGATTTGATTTCCCTCCATTAGAACCATTTTGGTATATTATATAACATTTCTCCTTATTAGTACTAAATTTGCTGAGTTGAACCTAACAATATATCGCTGGGTGGTACGAAAACTAACAAAGCTCAGATGTCCTACGAAATGTAACATTTGAGTTGTTTCCAAAAAAAAAAGCAACTTAAGTTCTGACGAAAACTTGGTTAGCAAGTGGTTTTTTCTCGTTAAAATGGATGTGGACGATCAATTTGATCAAGAACAAAACTCAAATGATGATATAGATCAAGTTATAGCATTATTAATGCAGCTACAGCTCAATCTTGAAGAATTGATAGAATCCCCCAGTGTTGATTTAAATTTAGTTCTAGAAAGAAAAAAGGATTCGGAACACAACAGCAGCAAATCCCTTGTAGTTTCTTCTTCGGAACTAGTAGATCCCACTGCAAATATCATAAGGATTCCGAGCACAACAGCAGCAACTCCCTTGTAGATCCTTCTTCGGAACTAGTAGATCCCACTCAGAGTATTCACTACTAGCTCCGAAGAAGGATCTGCAAGGAATTTGCTGCTGTTGTGTTCGGAATCCTTTTTTCTTTCTGAAACTAAATTTACACTGGGGGATTCCAAGGATTCTTGGAGATTCAGCTGCTGTTGCATCAATAATGCTATAGCTTTATCTATACGTCTTCGTTTGAGTTTTGTTCTTGATCAAATTGATTTTCCACATCCATTTTAAAAAGAAAAAACGACATGCAATCTGTTTTCGTCAGACGTTTTTAAAAGTTGCTTTTTTTTGTTTTTCTTCTTCTTCTGCTTTCATAATATGATAGCAGAAGGAGAAGAAGAAAAGGAAGAAATAGTATTTGATAACGAAGAAGAAAATAAAGATGAATTGAATGATGCTGCACCAAAAGAAATTTTAGAAATTTTATGTGAAAATATGATGGAATGGTTTTATCAGGATAAAGAAGGTAAAGAAATTGATTGTTCTGATTTACATGAAATTAGTAGCTGCATTGCTTAAAAGAAAAACTAGTCCACGAATGCGATAGAGAACAAAAATTTAAAAAATGCCTAAAATTTGTGTAAAGGATTACTAAATAAACTTTGAATAGATTCAAAAAGTTTATATGAATAAGAATATGTAAAAAGATCTGTGATACTCGGCTATAATGGATGCCAAATGATCTAAAGTGAATCTGTGGAAAGAGATGGTATAATTAATACAAAAAATGTACTGAATCAAATCCTAAATTTGGTTAATGTAAGAGAACTGCTATAAAGATAATTTAAAGAAAATTGTTAAACCACAGAACATTTCTTACCTGTAAATATATGCAAGAGAAAAGCCATCTGCTCTTCATAATGCTGATAGTGATATTGCTAAGATAGAAGTGCTTAATGAGAAAAATAAGGAAAAACATGAAAAAAATTGTTTAGAATATTATTTAATAATTGTAAGAAATTACCAAAATTGATTTGTCGAAATTTCTGTAATTTTATTGGTTCAAATAATAATTTTTACTTATAATGAAAATCCTAATAAATAGTTGGTGGAATTAATAGAAAGGGGTACAGTTGTTACTAAATGTTGATTAAAAAGTTTTTAGTTTAGTTATTTAATTTTGTGTTAAGTTTTTTATGTTTATGATTCAAGACTTTTAAATCGATTTAATCCGATTTAATTCATTTTGTTACAGTATTATATAATCTAGTCTTAAATATAAATTTGTATACATGAATGAAAATTTTTTAGATAACGATTGTAAATAGTGCATATAATGAATAGTTTTTAATATGAATGGAATATCGGCAGCATATTTTCAAATGTTTGTTCGTGTCTATAATAGATGCGAGAACTGAACGGAACACATGGTGCCCCAAATCCGAAATTTTATATGTATATTTTTACGGGTCAACTTGTGCTCTGATTTTTAGATAAACCTCCTTAAATGTGCGCACTTTAGAAAAATTTCTTTTCACAATTTTGTGTTTCAGTAAAAGTTCATTTTTTTACGTTACTTTTTTTATGACAGTTTTGATGGAGAATTGTTACTTTTTCTCATCTAGCAATAAAATGAAGATTATACTTGAGCACAAAATTGTTAAAATTTAAAATAGCATTTGTATGATAAGATGTACGAATATTTTTGTGAATAGCGGTATTATGAACAAATTAATATCTTGTCGGAATATAAAAAGAATAAACATCCATTTTTTATGTAACATATTTAAAAACACAATAAAGTTATGAATATATATTTGATTTTCTTTTTTATTCAGGACTGCCAGGTATATAGGTATTTCCCCTTTCTTGCCCACCATTGGGGTCTTGGATTGTCAGAATCTGAAGTTTCCCTCTAAACCATTAAGTTTGTGATTAAAATGAAAACAAAAATAATTATTCAAGAACGTAATGTCAAATGGCACACCAAGTATAATAGATAGAGAATTGGACCGAGTACCACTTCCCTGTAGTAAACCTGCTTTTATTTCTTTCAATTCTGAGTATTGGTCGTCTTGTTTAATTCTAAAAAGTCTATCAGAGGTGTAGGATGCTATTATCTCTACATATTGTGTCGGGAGCATTTTCTTTAATTTATGTATCACGCCTTCCTACCATACCATATCAATAGCTTGGGCAACATCTAGAAAGACAGCAGAACATACTTTTTTTCCTCAAGAGTTACCTCAAAACAGTCTGTGATATGTTACACCTGGTCAATTGTAGATTGCTTCTGCCTAAATCCAAACTGGGTTATAAAAATTTGAATTAAAATGGCTGTGAAAAGATTCACAAGCGCTCCTTGTGCGTTCAATACTTACACTACAAGATGCCCATATTTGCGGAGCAAAAATTTTCTACCAAATAGTCTGCATCAACAAGTAATAAAAATATTGTAGACTATTGTACACCTGTCCGTACTGCTTTCGCGTTTACAAAATCTGGTCACCTTAGAAATGGTAAAATATTTTTGAATAGCAAAATGATCATTTTTCGGGTTTTTTGAATTTAGAAGGAAGGAATACTAGCTAGTACAGTGCAAAAAAAAGTTTCCCTACAACACCAAATTCTTCTATCCACTCCACGTAGTATGTAATAAAACTACTTACTAATTTAAGCGTCGAGTGAGAAGCGGGTAAAATGGTAGTTTTTCGCAAATATCTCGAAACCTATACGGTTTAGCACACGAAACCTATCAGAATAAATGAGATAAGACTAAACAAATTAAAAAATTACAAATCTACCGTGTAGTTTTTTGCAATGATGCTTTTTTCTAGATGTTGGCTATAGTTGTCTTTTAAATCAATACCTATTACAAAAAGTAATACAGAATGAGAAGATAAAAATATTAAAAAGAGAAAATGCTACTCTGTAACTTTTCTGTAATGACACTTAAGGTTCACAGTAGTGATGTCAATTATCGTTACTTTTGAGTATTCGTTTGTACTCGTTACTTGAGGCACGAGTAACTACTAAAAGTATTCGGGGCTTTGATTACTTACTAAAGAAAAGTCATTAAAATTGATTGAATTGATCGTTTTCAAGAAAAAAATTGTTTTATTGTTTTATTGATTTGCATTACATTCATTTGCTTTTAATTGCTACTATCACTTTAAATATGTCTGTATAGACATTACACATACAAAATATAACATTTTACATATTGATGTTTTAAAAACAATAATAAATCTAAATTTTGTTTGAAAACAAATAAAATCAATTAGGTATAGTATATAACATTTATTTAAATAGGTATTACAGAAAAACAAATAAAAAAGTCCTCTAGAAAATCACAACATTATTTCATATTTTATAATTGTTATCTATGATTAACCACTTGCATTATAAAGTTGTTTAAATTAAATAAAAATAAAATGAACCAATTCAAATTAATTATGTTGCAACGTTTCCGGGGTTCGTCACTGGGTGCGAATAATTTTCAATTTATTTTAAACTAAAACCGTTGATTGACGTATTTTGCTAAATTTATTATAAACTAGAATATTACAATATAACGCACTATTTACAACTAAGTGAACCGAGCAACAGTAGTTCACAATTTATATCGAATAATATTTATTTTAGATATTTATATTTTGTACGATTTATATCGACGAACAGTATTTATTTCTACGGATATTTATTTTTACGCGCACTCTTCTTAACAGAAAAAAAACTAACTAACTACTACTACTCCCAGAGGTGGTGCTTCTTCCTATTTATATTCCCTTAGAAGGCATCTAGAAATCTCTTTATCCTTTATTAGAATTTAACCAATTTAGAAATTTCTCAGCTGGAAATTTTTCCTACATTCAAGAGTTTTCGTGTTTCTTATTAGGTGTATGTTTGGTTGCCTATAGGTTCACTACAATGTCATCCCCATAATTCATATTTCGAAATGTGTATTTAATTTACCAATATTTCAATTAGAAAAAGATAACGGAATTTGTAATTTTAAATCATTTTAGTAAAGACTTAAATTTGAAATGAGTGGTAATTTGTTGTCTTAAGAAGGCTAATGTCTAATTTACAACATACGAACGAGCGGGTTCTAAAGAGTTTAAGTGAATAAAAATACCACCCGCACAATTCTTCATGGCATCAATTTTTGGGATGTTTCGAGGAACCAAATCATCAGGAATTAAAATACCAGAATCGTCCGTTCTGTAGAAAAGTCATTTTTAAATTTTTCTATCCTTTTATTATTTATTTATGAAGAAAAATACTTAGTTATCGAGAATATATGCTCCGGACGTATATTTTTCAAGTGAAAAGATAATGATTATGAAATAAGAAAAAAACGCAAGACATAAGCACACCGGAAGCTAAGTGGAATCTTGGCGAAACATCGAACGCATAACTTTGGTTGTTTTTAGAACCATCAATTTATTTGTTAGATGCTTGCGAATTTCCCTGCAAGAAAATCCTGTGCTCCTTTTTGCACACTATTTAAAGCTCCAGAACATGTGCACTGATGTTCCTTTCCTTTCCCATACCCAGAAAAACTATTAGGATAATTTTTTACAGAAGATGCAGGAATATTTTCTGCTTATATTTCAGCTTTTTCGTTTTAAATTACTCTCCAGAAATATTGTATAATGAACATTTGCACGTAAATTCTTTATTAGTTCGCGTGTGTTTTATTTGGAAAAGAAAATTTGAAATAATCCGGTAAATTGAATAATTGTCCACTCTATGCATATTTGTAAATAAAAATTCGACATGAACTACATATTGCCGGGGGTATTCGATTGTCCGCAGTATTATAATCACAAATGGATTTGAATTTTTCTTTCATTGCTTCACTCAATAACTTCATTCCTGCTTTATTTTTTCTTTGCGTCCAATGCTAAGTTTCCTACGTTTTTCTTCGTGAGAAGCTGCATAAGTTTTAAGGCGATAATTCATTTTGATTAATTACTTTTTTCTTATGTAAACGTAAAAATAATTATAATGAATATTAGTTACAAAAAATATACCGTACTCAATAAGAAACTTTTACAAAGTATTCAAACAATTAAATAATAACCAATTCACAGATAATTTCAGAATATTACATGAAATAATTCGAAGTGTCAAATTTAATACAATACCTCATATTTTTGATCATTGCTGTTAACCCGCGAGATTTAAATTCCAATCTCATAATTTCGTACTGCAAGTCTATTTGTGTTGGTTCATTTGATTTTGTTTGATGACGACATTTTTTGCGTGCAACGGTTTTACTACTGAGTAGACAATAGGTATGTATGTGTCTAAAAACTCAGGAAATTAGTTCGCGCGCCTTCCACTAGACTAGCGGCACAAACGCATGATATAACCGTTAATCTTTCTTGATAAATAAATAATAAAAGGACAAAAAGTTTAAAAATGAGTTTTCTGGAGAACGACCAATTCTGGGATTTTAATTCTTGATAATTTTGACTCTTCTAAACATCCCAATTCGATGCCACGAAGAATTGCGCGGGTGGCATTTTTGTTCATTCAAAGTCTTTAAAACCCGCCGTGAAATACAATAAAGCTTGGTTGGTTGATTACTATCGAATTTATAAGAATAAGCGAAGTCGATGTAGATTTCTGCAAACAGGATTAATTAGACAGAAGATCCGAAGATCCTGTCTGGAAAAATGGAAAATACAAAATCAAAACAAATTAATGTTAAAAGTATGATTAACTGTACAAACAATGAGAGTTGTATCCAACCAATTTTTGTCACTATTATGATAAGTAGTATTGTCTATGGATGACACTTATTTATTTTGGCAATATTTTTTTTTATCATACACGAGGAGAAAATTTAATTTTCTTGCTCCAAAAGACACGAGAAAATGGAGCTTTGTACTTCAAGACAGACAAAAACTGTCAAAATTGCCTAGGCGATAAAAATATTTTTTATTTTCTCGTATAGATGACGCTGCAGTAGGCGTTGCTTTTAAAACTTAAAATCTCTCCGTGCTTCAAACAATATTTTAAGTCATTTGATGATTAATAAATAATTGGTATATCAAAACAAGATCTGTATTTCAATAATTGTCCGCTAACTAATCTTTTGTTTAGCATTGTAGTTTTAGGTAATTAATTATAGAATGTATTCCTAATTAAAATAAATAGAATTAATTATTTTAGATTTAATTAAAATAGTGTTATCTCCAATAGAAGATTCCAAAGATTTTTTTCATTTGCATTATTAATTAATGAAATGTATTAATATAAATGTTATTATTTTATTTATTAATTGATTTTTAAAATTTAGCTAAATTTTAACTACGATTATTTGTATCTAATGCAACGGTAATATGTGCTATGATATATTTAGGAATTTTTCTGGAACTCTTGTTTGTGTAGGATAAAAAAAATTATGTTTAATTTGTCAGAGAAGTGATTTTTCTGAACTCGACAAGTGACATATCTCGGCAGTCCATCGCTTGTCTCGGTCTACCTCTTTACTGCCATATTAAACAAACTACTATTGTTACTGTTAGTTAAAACTACAGATATCTTCTTCTTTATCAATTTTTATGAACTTTAAAATGAAATATCTTATCTTGTACTGATTTAATACAAAAGATGTTATTGAGAATTAAACATTTGCAGATAAGAAAATCAAAGTACATACTAATAGACAAATTTCTGAAAATTAATTGTTAACACAATGTTTTCTGTCTCCGTATTTTTTATTCTTTCATTATTATTATTAAGAGTAATATACTATCGATATAAATATTTATCTCATTTAAGCAAATTTAAATCCCCTAAAGGATGGCCATTGATAGGAAGTGTTTTAGAGTTCATGGATCCAAGAGGTAAGCTTTTTTTCTATTTCACATTTTGTTCTTATGTATTTAAAAAAATTTTTTAGAAGTTCTTGAAAAAGGACTCAAGTATCGTAAAGAATTAGGAGACAACTTCCTCGTTTATATTCCTTTGAATGAAGGTGTGATAGTAACTGAACCAAAATTGTGTGAATATGTCTTAGGTTCTGCTAAATTCAATGATAAATCTGATGATTATAATCTGCTTAAGAGATGGTTCGGAGAAGGTCTTTTAACTAGTAATGGTGAGTACAGTTAGAATTTATATGTTCTATTACATAATTAATGAAATTTTAATAATAGGTTATAAATGGAAAAGTCATAGAAAAGTTATAACTCCCAGTTTTCATTATAAAATTCTTGAAGATTTTGTAGAAATTTTTGATAAATGCAGTAAAGTTTTGATACAAAAATTAGAAAAAGAGATTGGAAATGATTCATTTGATATCTTTAATTATGTGTCTCTATATACTCTGGATATTATATGTGGTATGTATGAAATTTTCTATTTAATTTACTGATTACTCATTTTACTATATTGATTATAACTAATAGAAAAGAGCGCATCACAATTTTCAAAATTAAAAAGTTTTTGAAATGTCGAAGAGTGAACTGTAAAGCCAAAAATATTTTAAATCCACAAAAATAAAATTAAAAAAAAAAACGTATAAAACAAAAAAGAATCTGGTCAAAAAATTGAAAAAATTCTATGAGAAAACATTCGATACCATAGACCGAAACCTTATGTGGACGGCATGATATCTGAAGAAGGTGTTTGCTAAGGATGTATCCTTTCACCACTTTTGTTTCTGATTTTTGTTGATGAAGTTCTAAAAGCAGCAATCCGAGACAAGAGACTTACAAAGAAAATTTAAAAGATCTCAACTTTGCAAATAATATAAGCCTACTTGCTCAGCACGACAGGAAACTTCAATACAATAACAGAAATAAATATAAAAATAAATGGAGAAAATATAGAAGACGTAGAGGAATTCACATGGGTATCTCAGAAATGTTGTATTAGGAGAACATGGTTTATAAAAAGATGTAATCTCACGTATTGTAAAATACCTTGATATATTTATGACATTAAGTCAAATCTGGCGGTTCAGCAATATCAGAGCGAAGATCAATTTAAAAATCTTTTCGTCAATAGTGAAGCATTTTTCTATAGATGCGATTCGTAGACAATTACAGAAAGCATAAGAAACAGCATATTGAAGATGTTGTGGCTGAAATAAAACATGAAATTAGAAAAGGGAAACTGGGCTGGATGGAGAAAAAAACTTCATTAGGTACTAAAATTCAATAGGAAGAAGGAGGATCATACATTGGAAAAATACCTGGAAGAGCGCTTTGTGGAGAAAAACTAACAAATCTATAAAAAAAGTTGAGTACATTGCGAGAGATAAAAAAAGTTGCAGAAAATTTATGCTTCATTGTGTCCCAAACGGGAATAATGGGTACAATAATAAAATATATACATACAAAATTAAAATTAAAGAATTATATTATTCCAGCGCTTACAGATGTTTTAAATAATTTAAAGATAGTAATTTTCCGACTTTCTGCTTTTTTTAACTTTTTCAATTTTTTTGAATTTTCCTTTATTGTTTTGAATTTCCCGATAATTTTAATATTTGTGTGTGCGTGTTTTTTTTTCTTCAAACTTTGCAGATGTGGTAAGTTTTTTCTTAAAACATCCTGTTTTCATGTCGACGACTGTTATTACGACTGGAGGGGGGTACGGGTGGGGGTCCATGTCTATCAACATCACATGATCAAAGAACATGCATGTGCGAAGCACGACAGTACACACGGCCACCCACCCGTACCCCTCTCCAGTCGTAGTAGCAGTCGTCAGCAGAATGTTTTAAGAAAAAACTTACCTCATCTGCAAAATTTGAAAAATAGAAAGGGAGATAATTAAAGTGTATAATAAATAATTTTCCAATAAAATATCAGTATAAATGTCAGCCTCGAAAAAAGTGGTAGCATTCCCTCAGTTATATTATTTTAACCGATTGGGAAAATTTTCCAGAGCAACGAGAGTGATAATGAGCACGCAAGAACAGACCATGGTGACATTGGTCCAAATATTTGTGAAATCTTGCGATTCTTTGCAACGCGGCGAATCAACAGAATTAGAAAATGAAGCGGGAATTTCAGAAAGTGGTAACAACGTTGAGACGGTTATTGAAGAAAATGAAGGAAGAGAACCAAGATCCGAAGAGTGGTTGCTCTTACAAGCAATTCAAGAGAATCCTCCGCGAAGGAGACTTGTACATCAAGACATATAATAATAATAATAATAATGTTCTACTAAATATTACTTACGGAAGAGCAAAAGCAGTGCTTACTGAAATGTTAAGAGAATTATTTGGAGGAAACATCTTCTATTACAGCCATCACAATGACCACGTCCACATCGTTCACGACTGCCAATACCGCAACAGCAGCTGTCATTCCATCCGTCTTACACCCCTCAGAGGGGAAAATGGGCGAGTTATACGAAGAATTGTTTGGGGAACACAATTCACAAGTGAATGGTGGTGTAATCTTGCAAATTATTTGCATAAAGATGAGAGAAGATTATTGTACTTTGAGGTCGGACGGTGAAGTTGGCCGGTATAAAATGAAACTGCAACTTCACAAGACCAGAGACGTTGTTCGATTGGACAAATTCCAATGGTGGAAGAAAGCAGAATTTCGGACAACTTTCTAACTTCATTTGATGTGGATCCAGTAATGATGACGGTGAGAAAACTAGAGAAGCAGGTCCTCCAGAAATTCAAAGAGGTTAGAAAACGTCAAAAAAGAAGTAAAAAAGATCGGCTCCTGGATTGGCTCCGGATGTTTTCGAGAAGCTCCATATTGAACATAACACAAACGAGTTATTGGCACAACGGTCTTTTTAAGTATATGCGTAAGTGTTTTAATTTGTTTCAAAATGTTTTTGAAGTTAATCAGCACTTTTTCATCGACAAAAGTATGGAGGAAATTTATACATATGCAAATGTAACTTTACTCTATGCGGCGACTAATGGAGATGTGGCCAATTACTATTACAATATCGGTGAGAGCATTTTGATAATGTAAAAATTAACCAAGATATTTGCCATAGAATATGTTATGACATTCATCGCGAGTGAAATGTTTGCGCGCTCACCGGGTAGACCGGCACCAAAACAAACTCTTGGAAGATCGAGTGAAGGCCATTTTAGATTTATTTAAATAAAATCTAATTAAAGATCAACTAATTTGCGTTATGACCAAATAAGTATTTTACCGTTCCATTAATACAAAGTGTGTGGAAAGTCGTGTGGAGTCTACAACAGATTTTTTTTAATTATAATGAAGGGTGGGCCATGTAACTTTTGGAAATTGAATCGGTTATAAAAAAGAATTAATATTTTTTCAAAATTATGAGTTTATTAGAAAATTTGGACTTTTTCATTTAAGAATGAAATAAATCATTCAAATGACTGCCACAGTTGGCTAGATAGTACCCTATCCGATCAACCCAATTTTTCAGTACATTTTCGATAGTTTCGGCTTCAATCACATGAACGACAAGGAGGCGTCCAAAAAATAAAAACAGTTCATTTCGTAAACTTAGTTAAGTGTAAATTATTGTAATATTTGTGAGCCTATTAATACATTTTTTTGCAGAAATTTCCATTTATTATAGACACTTCTTTTTAGAAACTGCAATGGGAACTTCAGTAAATGCACAAGATAACCCAAAGGCAAATTATGTTCAAAGCATTAAAGGGCTTTGCCGTCTTATGAATCAACGATTTTTTTCTATAATTCTGCGAATTGATTTAATTTACTTTTTCACTAGTTCATATGAAACTGAGAAAAAATTGCTGAAAGTTGTTAAAGGTTATTCAAGAGATGTAATTCAAAAAAGAAAAATATTTTTGAAAAATAAACAATTGCATAAAAGTGACGAATCAAATGAAGATTTAAATGAGTTTGGTGTCAGAATAAAAACATCGTTTTTAGATACATTGTTTCAGTGCTCTATTGATGGAGTTCCATTAACCGAAGAAGAAATTCAAGAGGAAGTTGATACATTTATCTTTGAGGTGTTTTCCATTTAACATTTTTTAATAGAAATATAGAGAAATTGTTTTATTTTTAGGGTCACGATACTACAGCAGGTGCAATAAGTTTCACTCTTTACTCATTAAGTAAAAATTTAAATATACAAGTAAGTATTTATGGAAAGTATGTTAGGTTTTATTAAAATGTTTAATTTTAGGAAAAAGTTTATAAAGAAATAATCGCCGTGCTCGGAGATAACAAAGAAGTTCCAGTTACATATGATAAATTACAAAAAATGAAATATCTAGAAATGGTGATTAAGGAAAGTCTTCGATTATATCCTTCAGTACCAGGATTTTTTCGAATTGTAAAAGAGGATTTTGAATTTGGTACTTAATTTTTGAAGTTACTATTCAAATTATAAACAAAATATTTTTTGCAGATGGAAAAATCTTTCCCAAAGGGCTGACAATCACTATTAGTCCATATGCTATGCACAGAAATCCAAATATATACCCAGACCCTGATAAATTCGACCCTGAAAGATTCAATTTTGAAAATTCTAAAAATCGACATCCTTATTCTTTTGTGCCATTTAGTGCTGGCGCTAGGAATTGTATTGGACAAAAGTTTGCAATGTTAGAACTTAAATCAACAATTTCTAAAGTACTGAAATATTTTAAAGTAATGCCTGCAATTCCGGAACATAATCCACTGTTGATAAGTGAATTAACAATGTTATCGTATAATGGAATTAAAATACGTTTAGAAAAACGGAAATAATCTATATTGAAATATTAAGAATTGTTAATATTAAAAAACTATTTTACTTTTGTTGTGATTAATTGTAATGAATAAAGTTTTTTTTTTGGTCACCGGCCAGAATCAGTGCTTATGTAATTATGTTAAGCCTGGTGATCTTATGGACCGTTTCCATGGATCTTTATTTCTCCACCATTTGTCTACGAATATACTTGAAAGTTTTAAGTTAATTTCTGTCGTTGTATTTTTTTCAATTTTTAAATATATTTGGAGACAGATGGTCTGGAAATAAATATCACCAGACCTAATACCCTTAGACTTTTATTTGTGGGGGAGGATCGAATATACGAAACCGTTCCAACAAATTTAGACATAATATTGAAGAAGAAATAAGAATTACTGCCTGTGTGCAGCGTCGAATTATTGAATGTTTATATAAAACAGAATTCATATTAAGCATATTTCTAAGTAAACAAAAAGTATTTTTTCTGAAAGAGTTTAATTTTAAAGACATATAAAAATCTTGAAATTAGGTTAAATTGGAGTTATGCAACCAACAATACAGCTAGACTCATAAAATATTTTTTGTTATAAAAATGTTAAATTATTATTTTAAAACATAAAATTTATATAGAACATTGAATTAATATTGTGCACTTGTATCCGATTCTTCAAACACAAAAATCTGACAAACCACATTTGTTTTTTAAATGTAGGCCGCAGGTTGAATTTGTTTTTCCAGAAAATTTCAAAGATTTTCAACAAATTTCAATGATTTTCAACGAATCTTGGACGACTTTTTACGAATTTCCAAAGATTCTTGACGATTTTCAGAGATTTTCGACGATTTTCAACGAATCCTGTACAATTTTCTAGGAATCTTGGGCAATTTTCGATGAAGTTTTTATGATTTTTGACGATTTTTACTGCATTTCAACGAATTTCAACAATTTACAACGCATTTTGTACGATTTTCCACGAATTCTCAGAAATTTTTAACCAATTTCAAGGATTTTCAACGAATTTTGGATGATTTTCTACGAATTTTCAATGATTTTCGACGATTTTCAACGAATTTCAACGAATATCATCGATTTTCAACAAATCTTGAACGATTTTCTACGAATTTT